>JBCHJU010431897.1:0-13615 GCA_039654505.1 Plocamopherus imperialis
CCCCCCCCCCCCCCCCCCCCCCCCTATATTTGTGGATTTTAATTGAATTGTAGACAGGGAAACAACGTTGTGATATAGAATTTAATCTTATCTTTGGACATTGAGAATTTCAGCAGTCGTTGATGTGGTCACATTCCACCTATAGTATATACGTATGTATTTTTTGTGGACATCCCAATAGGACACCAACAGAATAGATTAAGACAGGTATACAGTTTAGCTTTTCAATACATTCCTGTCCTCAGGAGATGGTCTTTTTCATGTAGTTTGAGAAAAAAAGCAAGGTGAATTGATCTGTGCTGGTTAAGTTGTGTATTACTACAACATTTGGATCTATTGCAAAGGAGCATTCTCCTCTATTTATGAAAAGATGTACATGATCATAAAATGTGATTTTTATAATTAAATTTATAGTCCTCTTTTGATGTGCTAGTAGGTAACTTTATTGTAAATTGTATACGAAACTTTTGAGTGAATATATCTTTTAAAATAATTTATGTCAAAAGTACTTGTGCATGATATTGATTGCAAAAATGCACAATTTTTTTCTTCAGAAAAAAAAAAAATGTAATGTTGTGGTCTCTGGGTTTTGTTCCTGTTTTTTAAGGCCATGTTATATTTTAATTTTTAGACTTGTACAGATTATTACTCTTTTTAATATTACTATTACTATTTTTTTTTAGCTTTGATTCTTGAATTTGAACAATTCTGATTGAATTCAAAGCAGTGAACATTTATTTAAAAGTTGTAAAATGTTTTTGATTTTTAATAGCAAGGCAGTGATAAAATATGATTTCAAATACATTAATGTTGATGCTGTTTTTGTAATTTCAAATGTTTTAATAAGCAATTTTTCTGATACCAAGCTTGCCTGCTTAATTCTTTGGTGCGAGTTTGTGCAGAAGAATGTTGCTTTATCACTTAGTCTTTCCTCCCTTAAGAAGTTTCCTAGGCATCTTCCATAAATGAATCACCAAAGTATTTCTCCTAAGTTAACTAAGGGTGCCAATCTTATCAATGTGTCATTCTATGAAGGTAAAATATTTCTCTTTTTTTTAGCATTGCAGTTTTTTTTCTTACTTTTTTAAAGGAATTGTTTTTTCTTTAACATTTGTACCAAGCTTGTTCAGTTAAAGTACACCATAAGCTTGCCTCCAAGTCTATGTTTCAGCATGGGTCACACTACAACTTTATGAAGATAGAAAATGGAATTTTTAGATTTAAAATTAAGAATTATTGAAATACTGGAATTGTTAATTAAATATTGAAATTTACTATCTGCATCTAAAGCTGATGTTGTTTCATTTGATACTTATTTAGTTATTGCGACTTTTGAAACTACTATAAGTTGAGAATTAATTTTTCAGGGTCATGAAGAGTTGTTTGAATAGGGATTACTGTTTTGTCATAAAATCTTGGGGCCAACTGAATTTGGTGTTTACAGCCTTTGCTTTATTCTCACAGGGAGTCCAGCTTTTCATGTGAAGAATGGTTATGTAGAGAAGAATATTGTATTGTATTTTTCACCTTTTTTTCTTGGTAGACATAAAACTGAAATTTATGGCTTGGACTTTTAGAGTTTTGACTTAAAAAAAAAAAAGACTAATTTTTATGTATGTAGATAACCTATGTTGTACACATGATTTTAATCTATTTATTTTTAAATGTGATTAATTTGATGCAAATATTATTTTCTTTATCTCATTTTCTTTAAAAATTAGAAAAAGATATAGACGGTTGGCAGATCAACCCTCTCATGTACCTATGTACAAAATAGGAACTTCAGAGATTTGACCCGCCCACCATTGAAGTAAATTTTATCCTGATAATTCATTTGTTTCGCATAAAGTTGTATTCTTCATAATTTCCGCTTTTCTCCTATTTTGTTTCTTATGAATTAGAATAACATGTCTTCTATGCTTTCCATCGAGAGCTTTTTTTTAAAAATATATATATCAACTACAAATTCCAATCTGTATCAATCAACTCATTAATTTTGATTTTTTTTTAATATGAAAAGAAAAAGAAAAAAAAAAAAAAAAAAAGAAAAGATACAAATCTGCGAAGGGATTTTTGTCATATTGATTGTTATTAGCAATTCCACTAGTGTTTGAATCTTTCTGTATCACTCCATTTGGCTTGGATGGTTAAATGCTTGAAAGTGTGGTTTTTTGCATGTAGAAACATTGGTAGATTAGATCAACTCTTTTCTACTTAAGTTGTGTTTGCTGTATGGGAAGTGGAATTGTGAAGTTTGTTAATGTAAATAAAAGACACCATTAAACTATTCAACCTTGCAGGAATAAACCACCTCGTGTTGTACCTTTTTCTTGTTCTCATTAATTCTGTCATTGTCATCAAGATGCATGACTTTACCCCACCCCCACCCTGTTTGTGGGGAATTATTACTTATTACTTATCTTTTCTCCCTTTCTCTCATATGATCATGAATACTTGTTTTACCATAACAACTACTTTCATGTACTTAATTGTAAACCTGGAATCTGTGTTTAATCCCTAAAAGAGTCATCAAATATCTGTTGTTTGTGACGTTAAAGTTTTTGACTTACCACAGTCAATGATATTGATATGGGTTATCTTGCTCCCTGGTACAGTACTCGCAGGATTCCTGCACGTTACGTATTACTTTATATTTATATTAATTTTTTCTATTAAATAAGTCTCCGAAACTGCTTGCCAGGTACACATTACGTCCCTCAAAACATGTACTAGCGTAAGCCACATGTGACCCAGAATCGAGTTAGAATCAACATTCAATTACTTGTCTCACATATTTTCTCCTTTATAAAAATCTAAGGAATCGAGCAATGAATAGGGGATATAAAACCGATTTTGATTTAAGTCACAATAAGGTTGCAGAAGTTGTCTAAAACTTTAAACGGCTCTCCTGCAAAAGTAACGAAATGTGGCTTATGCTAGTTCGTGTTTAGTGGGACGATATAACACTGAACAGTAATGTTTTCTTTCTTTAATACATTCTCCTTGTTCATGAGACCCACAGAATGATTTCTCATTTGTTTCCAACTATTTTTGGATCTTCTTTGAAAAAGGTGAAATAAATCCTAAACATATATTTCATTTCAAATATTACTTGCATTTTGCAATTTCTTTATATATATTTATCTGTGTCTTTATTCTCTAACCAGATTTACCTTGATGAGTCCAGTGAACTTTCCCCTTTCACACTTTATAACTATAGGGTGAATGTTCAAAATGGAGCTGGTGTTGCTGAAGGCCCCTGGGTACGAATTACCACTGGTGCATCAAGTAAGTTTATGCTTTCTTTGTTTGCCTCAAAACCGATTTACCTGCAGTGTATGGCAAATAGGTTCCTAAAATGACCAACCTCTAGTCTTCTACTACATCATGACTTTTCCTGTTTTGGTCTGTAATGTATGAATTTTTTTCTTCTTTTATTATTTTAATCCTCTTTTATCTCACCCTCCTACTTGTTATGAGGTACGCCTCTTGGTCTCTTACTTTGCATTTAGGTATTGTATACTGACTTTGCTAGTCTCTCATCTTTCATTCTGTAGATATGTCCATCTTTTTTGTCATTTGATTTAGTCTGACCTGTTGTTAATCTCTTAGAAGAAAAAAAAAATGTTCATGACTTCTCATTGATCATTGATCATAATCAACTTCAATGTCTACAAGCTGTTCCCAAATCCATTGCCTGCCTGGGGATGCTCCTTGTAGGGTTTGTTTCCCACCATAGGAAATAAGTTTATTGAATTATTTAATTGCTTTTTAATGTTTTTGTTTTTTTTTACTGAATAAAACAATGAAAGTTTGCTTTTCTTTTCCTTTTTTTTTTCTTTTTTTAGGTTAGTAATCTTAGCGGAGAAGGATTTGTCATTTATTTAAGCGCATACTCATTGACACAGCTCCTGTTTAAAACTATATATAAATATCACTATCTTTCTCACCGGTGTAAGATTCTTGTCTTGATTATGTAGATGAATCATATTTTTAATAAATATCAATATATAGTAGTGTGAATTCTAAGCATCTTTGTCAGTAAAAACGTTTAAATTTAGTTCACAGTGAAAACTAAATTTTTCCCTTTAGGAGATACGGAGTTTTACAAATGGTGCTTAGAATGCTTTTAATTTCACATTTTTAAATATAAGCAATGTTTATTTTTAACTTTCTCTAATAGGACCAGCAGGGGTTAGACCTCCAGTTATAACCAGCATCACTCCCACTTCTGTTAATGTCAAATGGGAATTGCCAGTACAAGTCAATGGAGAATTAGAAGAGTTTGTTTTACGTTTTCCTGATCCTCGGATTGAAATAAGAAACACGTCTCAGTTTGAGATTGTAGTTAATGATCTTATCCCCTACACGCGGTACTCAATTACCCTCACTGCTTGCACGAGTAAGTTGATATATTTTTTCTCCTTGAATTACAAAAACAAAAACAAAAGACAAGATTATTGCCTCTCACATGATAATCATAATAATAATATAGAAATTAGGTAATATTAGCATACAAGTTATATAAATAAATGAATATAGAATTTTACATAATTTTTTTTTACTTAGTTTAAAGCTGTATTGCAGACTGGTTTACAGACTTTGCTGCCTTAACTCTCTTTGTAATTTCCCTTGACAGTATTTTCCATTTTTTCTATTGCTTGCAATTGTCTTAAGAGGGTTGAGATTGTTGGTATTTTGAGTTGCATCTTAGTTTCCAAATGGGAGCGATCTCTATTTAAGACTATAGTCATTAATGTGAAAGATCTACCCCTGAATTTGCATTCAGGTTTTATGAAATATGCTCTTATTACCTAGTTAGCTTGGATATCCTCATTTTTCTAATTTGATCTACACATGCAATAGTATGTACTACAATTGTTGCACTTAAATGTCTTGAAAGAAGTCTTGAGCCCTTACTTAATTTAGTCTAATTTGTCCTACTGTTTTACCCTATTTCTAAACCATTTTGCCCAGAAGCTACAAAGATACAAATAAGGACATTTTGATTTTGATTTTTGTTTTTTCTGAGCTAAAAATTCTTGTTCTCAAATTATGATGGATGCCTAGCCTTATAACAGAGAAGAAAAAAAAAGTGCAAATATATAAACTGACTGATAATACCCTTCAACTTGTATTATTCACTTGTTGCCCTTTCAAAGCTGGTGGCTGTACAGAGAGTGCTGCAACAAGTTTCACGACCAAGTCAAGTCTACCATCAGGACAGGCTCCACCAAATCCAATTGCAATTTCTCAATCAATTATTTCTGTATCCTGGCAACCCCCTGCATTTCCGAATGGACCGAACATTAAATATGAACTCTCAAGGAAGAAAGTGAGACAGCCACTTGACAGTAAGGATATTTAAGCGCACTGAGCATACTTCATTATACAGAAGGTTGTTTTTTGTTGGTTTTTAAGGGAGGGGGGGCATCTTCTATTAAACTGAAGTTAAATAAAATCTCATTGTCGTATTGTTGGGTTCTTTGTACAAACCTATGATTATCTAGATCTATAAAACATTATTTGGACATTAGACAATATCAATTGAAAGACTTGAGGCGGCCATTGTTATTACCCAGAATCCCGATCCTTTATTTATTGATCGATTACAATATCGAGTATTGAAGTGTGAATTGATATTCATTCCGAATGTGACACTCATATTTTAGCAACATTTGTTTTTTATTATTGATATTTATAGTTATATAATCATGTTTACAATTATCTGCCCTATATAACATTTTCCATTATATCCCTAAATTAAAGCCAGTCATTGTTTTTGTGTATAAAAAGATGAATGCCCTTATTTTTCATGATTTTGTTTTTTTCAATAGTTAGGGGTTTATCTTCATGAAGAGCAATAATTCCTTTTTCACTCTTTAATTTATTTATAAGTCTCTGAAACTCTCGCCCTCTTTCTCAAATCACCAGCCACAGTCACAGACATTGGAGTGTGGTCAAGTGTATATATCGGTACTGACACCTTTAAGGAGGACAGAGCTTTGCCAATGTTTACAACATTTGTTTATCGGATCTCCACCTTCAATGATGAAGGACAAATCACAAGTAATAATTCCAAGGAAGCTACAACATTTGGGGGTCTGCCACGCCTTCCTCCCATTGTTTTTGCTGAAGCTATAGATCATCAGTCAATTGAAGTTAATTGGACCCTTCCAAGTAAGTTTTTTTCTACACAATGGTCACTGTGAAAAGCAAATTTCTCCTAAAGTTATTGTTTTTTCCCCCACTGTTTGAATGAAGCCTTTTATCATATAATCATCAAACATCAAAACAAAAAAAGTTCTACATATGATTAATAACATTTGTACTTGATAAGAGATTGAATGAAATTTGCCATGTTTAGTAACTTTTCAAATAAAAACCCTCAATTAATCCCAGAATACATTAGACAGTTATTGAATATTATGCAAGAATAATTTACAATGGCCAAAGGCGTAGGAATTATAAAAGTGATAAATAAGAAGTAAAATAAGTATCATGTTATCTCTCTGTTCTCATGAACTTGTTTATCTACAACCCTGATTGCACATCTCTACATTTTAACCTCTTCTATTTTGACTATTTTTAACTCATATGATTGCACTTTTTTTTTTGCATGGACATGACGGATGTCAGATGTTTATTTTACAAAAATTGTTTTCTAAATTATGTCATCAAATGTAGGTTCTGTCCAACTTCAAGGAGAAGTACAAAATTTATCCTTGGAGGCTGTAAGCACCACACAGAATGCCACTGTCTATCCAGCTGTTTCAGCCACCCAGTTCACAGTTGATTCATTACATGCAAACACTGTGTACAGGGTGAAACTCACTGTTACCATTTTTGGTGGGGCAACAATATCAAATGAACCCATCTCTGTTAGAACAAAGGATGGAGGTCAGTCTTTATTCCTCTACGATATAAAAATATATGTGCATGTGTGAAAATTTTTCTTCCATTTGCTCTGCGGCTGATGCTCGTTTTTGGTCAAAAACCAAAAGGCAAATTTTCCTTCGGGGATGAATTAGCGGAATTTTGTTATTTATATATACATGACTCCAATTCTACTGGGTTTTATACAAAAGCAAGGCTTTTAAGCCAAGGTTTTACGAGTCTGTTTAGGATGCTTTCTAAAGGTACTTTGTGTCAATGTTTAAATGGAAATTTGCAACAGTAATCTCATAAAAATCCAATTGCCGATTCTGTGCAACAAAGCACCACGATTTTTCAAACTTCATCAATCTAGCTGCAGACAGAAGAGAGAAAGTAGGATAATATACTCTAAGTCAGTAGAACTTTACATATTCAGTAAGGGTTAATCAGGCATCCACCACGCCTGAAAATTCACATAAATAAGTATACTGATATAATATTTCCTTTTTTATTTAATTACACATTACACGCACAATCAAGTAAAATGTAAAGACGAATGGCAATTATCTTTCCATTACTATAATTTTTTGATCCTCACATAGTCTTCATTTTCATTATATACTCCAGCTCCTGAAGGCCTTGATCCACCTTTGCTGACTGTCATCAGTACCAGCAGCCTCAGAGTGTCCTGGTCCGCTCCATCAAAGCCAAATGGCGCAATCACTGCCTATAGAATTATCCTTGATGGGACAGTCATTGATACCGGTTCTAATGTCCCTGGCTCAAGGGTCATCAATGATTTGGAGCCATTCACCATTTATGAAATTCAGGTTTATCTTGTTGTTTATCAATTTGTTTTCATTTGATGACTAGTGTATGGGATGAGTTGAACTCTTGTTTAGTTTCTGACAGTTCCCTCGGGGGGTATTTTGAACATGGAAGGAGGAAGAAGATGGGAAAAAGATATGTGAGAATTCACATGACTGGATTTTCAATGTTATTTTTATTCTATATTGTTACTTAATATCTTGGCCGAATATTAATCATTTTTTCACTTACAACTCAGTACTGAAATGAAATCTACAATTTTTGAAAACTTTCTATGCCTCGAGTAGTGAAATGTCAGTTCAATTTAGATCCAATGTACTTAAATATGAGAGAGTTCACTAGTACTGTCAATGAAGTTGAATGAATTCTTAACAAATTTAAGTGAACTGAAATAGCAATTAATTTTTGTCTTTGTAAATGATAACACAAAGGTAATTACAATACATGCATTAAAGAGTCATTTATTGCTCTTTATTCTGTTTTGTCACACAAGTACTACTTGCATGCTTGTTTTTTGTATTGGATTTTTGTTGTTTTCTTTTTTTTTGCTTTTTGTTTTATAAGCAATAGTGCACAATATTTGTTATTGAGCAATAAGAGTTCTTTATCCAGATGGAAGCCTGCACAGTTTTTGCCTGTATCAGAAGTGCCACTGCATTTGGATCAACAGCCGAGGCCTCTCCTTTGGATCTGGAGGCTCCTACAGTGAAAATACAAAATGCTACTATGGTAATAGAAAAAAAAATATGAATTTTGTTTCTTGTTCTCTTTCAATTATTATGTGTGAGTGTCCGTGTGCATATGAGTTTGGGTTACTTTGGCTTTTTCTGTTGACTTCAAAAATCTGCCGATTCATATCGATTTTTAAAAATCTTTTGGGGGTTTTGGCTTAATCAATATACATATTGATCATAGTTTAATAAGGTGAAGTTTTATTTCGATAGTATGGGATAGGAGATATTTGTTGATTTTCTTTTTTCTTTTTACGGAACTTAAACCTTTTTAAAGTCAACTTTTCATTTCATTGATCATCTGACAAAGTGTCGTATCTGCAATTTTGGTGATATTGAGTTATTTATAGAGTGCTGTTCAGCATAATTAGGTCTACCTCAAAACACCAAAGCCAAATCTCTATTAGTATTCAAGTTTTTGTAGTTTGGTATCGGTATCTAGTATCAAGGCACTCACATAGCCTAAAGACAGGAAGGCCGTCGTTGACTGACCAGCGGTCAGTTGGAGAATGCGACGCGAAAAGCGAGGTCGTGCTTTCTCGAGATCGCGAGTGTGAAATGTGAGTGACCGTTGTGCTGTGCGGATCCTACGGAAAGTGGGAAACAATTTGTGAATTCTGTATTGTAGAATTTAGAATTATAATTTCATTTGGATTTGTTCTGGTTTGGCCATACAAAGGATGAGATGCGGACCGGCGTGTGAAATGTGGTGAGAGACACAAGCAAACGGTAGGCAAAATGACATTTTGGTTCATTATCGATATATAAGCCTGTAGAAACCATATAGACATAATCAAAGATAATCAAAGTCACATTCCTAATGCCAGGCGCCAGACAATGGTCACTTTGATAAAATATCATCCTCTTAATTAGGTGTACTGTATCACAATATGATTCTTTATTCTTTATTGCCTATTTTATGAAAACAAACCTTTATAGATGACTTCCAGTGAGCATCCCACAGAAAGATAAGACATCACAGAAGCTGCCTGTCCTATGAGTCTGGCAAAAACTCCTCTTATTCTCTCTGCTGATAGAAAGTCATGAGAAAGTCCCGATGGAACTAGAATATCATCCAGAAAGTGTGTTGACTGCTGGGCTACCACGTGACCATAGCAAGACAATTTTTTATCCTGAAGGGCCATATCCTCAAACGTTTTGGCACTTAAAAGATCTGTCAGAACCACAATCAGCTCAAACTCATTCACACCAGTTGCTTTCATTCCTTGAAAATACGCCTCATTCGGCATTGGGGAAACGCACTTGAAACGGGAATCCATTTCCCCAGCCTTTTCCAAAAGTGGAAGTATCACCCGTGTCATGCACAGAGTTATTGCCTGTCTACATTCTTGTCTTGAAGCTTCAACCACTATCTGGTTGAACTTATGTAAAGCAGAATTCAGCTCATCCATGATAATAACGAAGAATTGTTTGGAAGAGGCACCCTTATATCTTGTAGATGGGTTGTCCTCGCCAAGGCCTCGGCGTCGGTATCAACGGACCAACTCGTAAACAATCTTGGAAAACTTGTATCGAGAGTGTCCTCCCTTCCGAAGCTTCTGTGACGTGTCAGTGCGATTTCCGGTTTGAAAGTGTAATAAGCGACACAACTACACAACCAACCACATACAGTCAATAGCTAATTTTAGAACGGGGAACGTGTCAGAGGATTTTACGTAGTCCCATTTCAACATAGATTTTGCCAACAGGTCTCCTTCTCAAGAGGTATTGTTGTAAATATTCTTCTTAAATAGTATAAACTGATCATGGATTGTATTATGAAAAAATCCTGACGGGCAAACCATCCGAACATTTTCTGAAAGGGTTTTTTTAGTTAGCGACGCAGTCAGATTTCACAGTCAGTGCTCGAGGTGTGTGCTTCTTTCTCAACTTTCTGCCGGTATAATTTCTCAAATATTGTCCTGTTATTTAGATTATATTTATAAATCTCAAGAGATTCAAAGTTATAATCTAGTATCTAGATCCAGACCTAGATTCTAGATCTTAGTAAAATCAACTTGTGATTGTTATTTTGTGCCGATAAAGGTGTTGGACCTTGAAAAGGTCTAGATCTAGAATGTAGATCTAATCCATCTAATAAATCTAGATCTCTAGATCTATTATATCTAGAGATCTAGATCTAGAATCTAGATCTAGAAATCTAGATGTCTCCATTTTGTTTTTGAACAACAAAGTTCACAGATTAAAAGATCTTGATCTAGATCTAGATTGAAAATGAAGGCTTATTTATGCATGACCAATGTCTCAGAGATCAAGAGTGACAAAAGAATTCCGGCGCTTTTTCGCTTGTTACCCCAGACCTTGTAAAGTGTAAAGTCTAGTCTGCTATCATAGACTGACTACTGTAGTCGGTATCGAACATATTCGATACTTTTTCTTAAATTTAAGTCTAGATTCTAGATCTTGATAAAAGTCTCAACTGAATTCAAAATCTATTTTCTGTCAAATTTCAAGATTTAAAACTTAAATATATGCTTATAAAGCAAAGAAAATCTTATTTTAAAGATAGAAGATAAATATCCATTTTTAAAGTGATCTATGCAGGCCTTCAATTCAACTGAGACTTATATCAAGTCCTAGACCGGCTTCGATACTGCCGATCGATACCGCACAAGGCGATTCCGGGTCTGGGGTAAAAACCGAAAAAGCGCCCACAATTGTACCCCTAACCGTACCCCCAACCCTACCCCTAACTCAAACTGGCCTAATAGAACCCTAACATTACCCCTAACCCTAATGATCCTAATCAAAACCGTAGATCTAGATCAATCACCTCGATGTCTCAGAGAGATCTTAATCTTGTTAGGCGCAATCTGCCGACTGCCGATTTGCGCAATTGATGAATCGCGCTGCGGGTTTGGTTGATCAATGAAACACGCAACAATCCACTGATTGTCGTGCATTCTGTGGTGGCCTGGATTGCAAAGTGAGTTTTGTCGATTTGTGAAAAAGATCTAGAATCTAGATCTAGATCTTATTGGGTATATCGGATTAGCTCCATTACTTGTGGAGAAGGCCTGTACTGTACTAGTTTTAACTCGGCAAAGGATTTCTCAAGTCGTATCATCAGTCTCACGGTGAGTTTTGCTGCTCAACCACAACCCCTGACCTTAACACTTGACTTAATTAGCGTAAAGCATGCTGGGGCTGAACCGAGCTTCCCTGAACACAACTCTTGTGCCGGGCGTTCCTGCTGGGGCGGGGTGACGAAACAGTTTCAGGGGGTGGGTGTGGGGGAGGGAGGGGGATTATGGCGAATGAGAGAGGGAGACACATTGTCATTCACTGCCACACACAGATTGACAGGCACAGGCCAAGACACATACACTTTACCCAAGTTACAAAATACAAAATGGAAAAACAACGCTGTGACACATCAGGCAGAATTTCTTTACGAACAGAGTTTTTACCTCCCGGAACTCGCTGGTTGCAAAAGTTGTAGAAGCACCAAGTGTAAATGCATTCAAAAACCAGTCGGACAAGTATGTGAGGATATAGTCCACGACAGTGCAGTCCATCACCCAGTTCAGATCAAGGGCAAAAAACTCTGCTAGCTGAATGAAAGTTTAGAATACGTAGACCTGATCAAAAGATCAGATAAAGGCCAGTGGCTTAATAAATCCGAATATTTATTATTATTTATTATTATAAGTTACACATACAGTGGATCAATAACACACAGTCAGATGAGTTTCCTGTTCCGTGTCGTTCCCCGCTTTGTTGCTGGTTACATGATTCGATTGTTGTTTGTTCCTATATGGCACTACACAAACCTTCTTATCCGGCACTACACAAACCTTCTTGAAAGCATAGGACACACAAAGACTGACTTTGTTTTATCGACAGAATGCGCAGTAAGTCTATATTTCATGGATCAACCAAAAGCGTTGCGCGATCCACAGATCAACATGGTGTGCAACAATCAAGAGATTGTTTCAAGTCTCTTCAATCAACCAAACACGCTGTATGATCAATGAATCGTGCAAAACGACTGATAGCGCCTAACATAAACTTTGTCATAATTCGAGAAATGCTACAGGTGAAAGGTGGTAGGGGCATTTGGAATAACATCCGATCTATCTCTAGATGTAGATCTAGATCTATATATTATATATAATATATATTATAGCTCTCCAGATCTAGATAGTTTCTAGATTCTAGATCTATAATCTATTAGATGTTGATTTTGATTTAGCGCTTTTTACCTGGTGGGTCCCTTCAACATATTATAAATCTATATATATATTCACCCCGCTTGTGACCTATCTCAGTGGCCTAAATTTGTGAAATCCACTGTATATAGACTCATGTCATGCTATTTTGGGTATTCAACTGCTGGTAAATTGAAAGTCACTCCCCTTGAATTATTATAGACTCTAGGCGCATTGTCAAGAAACATCATCATCATCATGAAATTCAATATCTTCCATATTTTGTATTGACAAGTATACTCAGCATAAAATGAAATTGAGTTTGTTAGCTATTTTGAAGAAGAAGAGACGGAAAATAGAGATCTCTGACTCTACAGACTCCTAGTTTACACTGCCCCCCTCAGTTGCTTTGCATCCGTCAGCGTCCTTGGGTAATGGATGACCTAGTTTCACTGATATTTTTATTTAGACTATTCTTAGTGGTAGACCTCAATGTTATATATGAGAGGGTCCAGTTCATAATGGCATTTCATCACAGTGGTCTGTATAGTAGTATGTAGCTATTTCCAGGGTGGCCCAGAGTTCACACTCTGATCATTTGAAAAAAGGACTAAACTTTCTTCACTCATCCATGTTGTGGAATCTTACACAGTAGATGGACTTTTTAGTCAAGTGTAGGATCGTTTTTGGTGTGTTTGGGGGGAAGGGGGGGGGGAGGCGCAGAGATAACGTCCGGCTTGTGCAAACGATTCAAAGTCAAAGACGTATGTGTAGCAAATAAAAATAATTTTATTTCTAATTTTAGTAGTCAAGAAAACCTCCTTCCCTCCCCAACCCCCACCCCTCACTTATCACTGTCTTCCGCTTTCTCTGTGTTTTATATCTATTTATCTATTTATCTTTTCTCCCTCTTTCTCTTTCTATTTTCTTTGTCCATCCCTCTCATCCTTTACCCCCTTTTTTCTTTTAATCTTTCCCTCACCCTTTCTTCTATCAGCTCCCAATCCT
>JBCHJU010432118.1:4833-19711 GCA_039654505.1 Plocamopherus imperialis
CCCCCCCCCCAACATTTTGATATATTATGGGCAAATTGTAATCAAAGAGTTAAATCATGCTCATGGGCTATAAGAAGTCAAAGAGTTAAAGTGAGCATTTTGTGGTAAGTTTCTGCTCAAGAAAACTGGTCGGCAATGACTTTTTCTGTTGGTGTTATGACGAAGTTATGAACGTTGACATCTGTTTATTGATCTGACAAGTTATCATTAAAGAGGCTTTGACAATGAGGCAGCCAAAAAAAGAGATACAGAGGTTGCTTAAGGTGACCTTTAACCCCTTTTTATCCTGGCATTGCCCCCAAAGACATTCTCCCCACCCTGTGATTGCCTCACTGAGACAGCCTACAGGACACCTTCAGGACACTATAAATAAGTTGTTTGTGTCCAAACCAGCTCTAAAAATAGCCAATGACGTATGTGAAAGCAAAAGGAACTCTTTATAAAGAGCTGTGCAAAGCCACAGTTTCGTGTTTAAAAAAAAGTAATGGTAGGCTTCAGACCGTTTCGAATCCTTATAACGAGAATACTCGTTGCCCGGACCAGCAGTCATTACGAGAATACTCGTTGCCCTGATAATAAAAGTTAACCTGTGATATAAGACATAAAGGATCGGGCAAAAATGATTTTAATTTCTCACTGTTTTTTTTTTTTCTTCTACAGGTTCTGGATTTATCGCTGCTGATGCAAAGTGATCTCTCACCAAAATCAATTATTATAAGAATAATAAACAAATAAATAATAATGATGATGATAATAATGTCCATAATAATATATGTAATAATAAACTAATGATGAAACAAGTGATGATCATGTAAGATACAATGGAAGTTAAGAGTGAAATAGATCAGAGTAGAGGTCGGGGATAGAAGGACTATTTTCTATGAAGTTGAAATTTGATGCGTTCATTCAACTACCGTGAGCTGTTTGCATATTAGGATTATATCATAGGGCATGGCTGATACAAGCAGAGTGCGGTGTGACCTCAGACCCCTCAACCCCCCTCAAGGTCAATGAATTGAACAAACTTCACCTTGGTATTGACGTCTTGGTTGTGAAATAGGATTCTTCGCATTTCTTTTTCTTTTCTGTCTTTTATATTTTCTTTCTTCTCTCCTTTTTTTCCCTTGCTAGTTTTTTTGTTTGTTTTTTTTTTTTTACGTCTTCTTTTTTGGTTCTCTTTCAGTCTCTCCTTCTGTCTATTTGCTTTCATTCTATCTTTATCAGAAGTATTTCTTTCATTATTTCTTTCTGTCTTCCCTTTTTTATAAAATAACTAAATGTCATTGATTCGCCCAGGTGATTTCATGAATGATTTAAATTTTGAACGATATTATAAAATGTGGGTTTTTCTGCTGCTCATGGGGGTTAGAGGGTTAGAAAAGAGATGTGTACATAATTTCTTTAATTATGTTTGTTTTTTTTTAATTATATAGATTTTAGTCTTTATTTTATTGCGTTATTTTTGTTACTTACAAAAGTTATTAATGTGTGACAAGTTATATTTGTTCTTTTATTACTCAATATCCATCTTCAACAGTATCTATATTTATGCAATGCAAAAACAAAAATTCAATCATAGCTCATAAAATCGATTCATGCATTAAGATTGAAGCGGGTCTACCTGTTCTGTTGGGTCTTGGACACAAGTATTGTAATTGATTTTGTAAGCCAAAAAGCCAAAAATGGGAATGCATCCTGAAGTGAGTTGAAAATGATAAACCAAATTGTTCAAGACCCATTTTTGTTTTTTCCGGACTGTTTCCTGCTCTTACAGCATATTTTCCCCCGTAGTATTTGTTTATTTAAATCCTTGTCTCATGTGGTCAAAGAATGTTTTTGCTGGCACAATTCCCTTTCGTTTTGTATTTTGTTTTTTGCTTAGTTTTTTTGTGGTTAGTTTTTTGTGGGGTTTTTTTTGTGTGTGTTTTTAAATAGTTGCGTTTTTTTCCATGGGTGTATTTTAAGAAAATTTAGTTTAGGGAAATACTTTCACCGATTTGAAGGATGGGTAATTACTGCATGAACTGTTGTTCCAGTTTTATCAAATTGGAAAGGTACGTTTCTGATTTATTCCGAATGCAAGAAAAATGTTTTCATATAATTTTGCAAAATATGTACATTTTACAGTTCATCCAAATAAACTTCAAAAAGATTATCTCGTGAAAAAATAATATTGTAATGTAATATATTAGTTCTTTATGAAAATGACAAAGGCACCAAGTTTGTCTGAATCTAATGGGAGTCTTTATAGAATAAGATAAAGGCTATCCCCCTTTTATTTTTTTAGATCAGCGATATTTTAATTCAATTTATCACCATGTATTTGATGTGTTAGGAATTATCTTAACTCTTTTTTATCTCGACACATTGAAAGAAATACTCTGCCTGACTGGGTCAATCTGTAAGGGACCTTTGGATTTTGTTCCACACATAATTACAAGATCATTCATTTGTTTCACTCAACATTTAAGATGAAATATAATCAACACTTACTTTCTTTTGCATGTATTACAATCACTATTTCTCTTCTTCTTTTTTGTTCTTTTCGGTATGACTTTCGTTTATTTTGTATGAAAAACATCGTTCTTGATTTTCTGTTTTCATACCTTACTTTATGTGGTGCAACATCCTACAAAATGTCCATTTATTCATTTATTCTGTTCTTAAATGAATATTTAGTTCATTATTTATGTTTGGTTTGTCCTGATATTTTTGTGGTGCTACTCTCTGTTGCTGGTGTACCTGGGCTAGTGGGAACATAATGCTGCAATGGAGAGCTCAGTCAGAACGAAGCAAAAAAATTATATCAACATTCACAGTTTATTTAAATTTTCCACTCTAAAGACAAAACAAAACAGTACATTTTCAAATTTAAATGCGTTGTCAGACAACAAATAAGATTTGAAAGATAATGAAACATTTGAAATGACAATGAACAAGCTAGTAAATCTAAAAAATAACTGATAAACAAATATGTTTTTGTTGATTTTTTTTTCTTTGTTCTTCTTTCACATTGGGCTAGTGGGTAGACTTATATTCTTGAGGTCAATGACTCCTAAATTCAGTTCTTATTTCAACTGCTCTTCAACCCATATAATTTACATCCATTTTATATAAGCCATAGAATCTGTTTTATACTTAATATGTTTCTCCTGCCCTTTCATACGCAAAGCTTGTTCAGAAACTGTGCTTATATCAACAAGTCTGTTTTCTTTTGTTTTCTTTTTGATACATGAAAATATACATTGCTACATTGAAAGGAAAGAGGGTAAAAAGTAATTTTGCTCACATTGTTTGATTTTTTTTTTAATTAGTGTTCTGTGTTCATGAATAAGATAACAAATTAATGCTTCATTTTGTCATGAAATTTTTATCTTTTTTTTTTCTAGGTGTTCACATATACAAAATATGTTGATGATTATATTTTTTTTTACATACTAGCATATGATATAAAACCACACATGAAAAATAAATTATATTTTTACTTCATCAGTTTATTGCGTAAATTGATATAGAATAAATGACTCTTGGAAATGTATTACATAAGTGGTTTATTTTTTTACATCATTATTATTCATCATTAAGCTGTAAACCATTTCATTTTTCTATGACAAAAGATATCTTATGTTATTATTTTGTCTCTGTATCGCAATTGTTTGTTGTTGTTTTTTTATTATTATTTAAAAACGTTGATGATAAAATGCAAGAGAAGAAAAGGGTGACGCTTTTTTTTTTTTTGATCTACCCAGCAGGTACCCTCACTTGTAAGAAGCTAGAAGTTCTCCAATGATCACCGCTTTTCTTACAGGATCTGTTTAATTTCAATTAATTCAATATTAACTATCTATTAACCAATAGCATTATTATTTTTAAAAAGTCAAATTGATATGGTTTAGAAAGGCTTCACCATTTAAAGAGATGATAATAATAATAAAAAAAAAACAAACAAAAAAAAAACAAAACGGAGTAATTTTTCCAATGGTCTTGGACCCAGATTATGTTTTTTTATTTTGGGTATAATTTCAAATTATCTTGTATAATTTATAAAGACATCCCACAACACTCTCTCTCTCTCTCTCTATATATATATATATACAAGTATGTCAAAACCTATTCAATTTGAAATGATTATTTTGATGCAAGTCTTTTTACAATTGGGATCAAGTTTATCCTGAACTTACATACTGGTGTGATGCAAGAGAAAAAAACTTTCCTGCAGTATTTTTTTGTTTTTTGTTTTATTATCATCACTTTTCCAAACAAAAAAATTTAAAGCAACATGTGATGATGAAGAAAGAAAAAATAGGGAGGGAAAGGAGGGGGAGGGGAACCTAGTAAGGTTGTCTTTCCGTTTTGGAATGATCATTATTTTATTATATTCATATATTAATTATATTTTGTTTTTGTTTTTGGTTGGGGTTTTTTTGTCATTTTTTTTACAGGGAATATTCAAGTGTTCAAGTTGTCGAATATGGATGCATGTCATGTTTGCTTATGAATGCTTGTGTGTGTTTCATTGCCTTCCCAAGTTGACTGGGGTTCTGTTTATTTTATGATTATATAAATCTTTTTTTTTTTTTTTTTTCAAATGTTGGAAGAAAACATGCAAACCCATTAAGATTTTTCTTACCTTGTACATGTATTCATATCCATTTTCTTTACAATGACGATATAACACTGTATGTCATTGTCAGATAATGTTAAGTTAATTTTTATACATTATACGCTAATACTGTGAAAGGGACCAGTCAGTATAAATATATTACATTGTTGTTATTATAATGTGAGGCAAACTTTGAAATGCAATTTAAACCGACTTTTCCCCCTTACAATTTCCAAGGTATTTATTCTTACTTTGACCAGAGATGGTTGAAATAGAGGGATGCTGCACAAGTTGAAATAATGAGATGCTACACATGATCTGTTTCTAGCCAAGGACAGTGAAAAGCTTAACCCTTTGTGGACAGTGATCCCAATCATCAGCATGAGCATGATTTAACTCTTTGAATGTGCTCCTCCCAATAAATGGGCAAATTGTAGTCAAAGAGTTAAATTGTGCTCATGCCGATTCACCTTACATGTACGTACAGAGTTAATTCCTGCTCTTGCCAATATATTGGCTCATAGTCGACAAAGAGTTAACGTGGTGGTAAAAACCAAGGCAGCACTGGTATGCATACTTATTGTGAGCAAAACCTAGTGCTGTCTCACTTCTATGTGTCCCTATTACATTTAATCACTAAAGTCGAGTCGAGTTATTTACTTCTTAGTGCTCTCCCTCATCTAGCCAAATAAAAAAAATTAAAAAAAAAATTTCCAAGGACTGTGCAGAATCTTCTTACTATTTCACTATCTCTGATCAAACCATCTCTTCAGTTTGTGACTCAGTGCTCAAGGAATGCTCTTTCCCCATGTTTGTTTGTTTTTGCTAACCTTCCCTTTTACTTTATTGTATTTGTTTATTTATTTTTTTTACTTTTCTTTTTATTTACGATTGCCATTATTTGTATTTTGTGACCACATCTCCCCACCCACTCTTTGATGGATTCCCAATGAGAAATAAAAGCAAGAAACTGTAAACATCAAAATGGTCATTTAGCCTCATTTGTAATTCTTTTTTTTTTTCTTTTTTTTTCTGTTTGTTTTCTGTGTGTATTTTGCTATTTTGTTGGTGTTTGTTTCATTTTACTTCATGTTTTGTTTCCGTTTGTTTTGTTGTTGTTTTTTTGTATTTTAATATTTTTTCAGTCTTTATGTGTTTCGTTTTGCTTTTTTTTTTTTTTTTTTTTTGTTATTGTTTTTGTTTGTTGTTTTTTTTTTAATTGGAGCCATGTTGGTGTTTTTGTCCTGCAATTGTCTTCCATGTTGTTGGTCTCTTTATCGACATGAGCTTGATTGAACCCTTTGAATAGAATTTGCCCGTATAATGGAAAGATTTCACCCAATATATGGGCAAATATTAGTCGCTTATTGTTAAATTGAATCAAAGGCTTAAATCGTGCATAAGTTGATAAATTGGCTTTAAGTAGCCAAAGAGTTAATCAACCACGTTACATGTACACAACAAATTAGATTCTAATTAGAAAACGAGAATTTGAATGATTTTTATAACACGAAACAATTTATTTCTCAAACAACAATGGGCAGCAGGTAAAGAAAGTATGAATGAATCCAAGGGACATAACCTTCTAGAAGTGATGAAACAAAGGGGCATAACCTAGCTGGTGGGGGTTGTGAAACCAAGGGACATAACCCAAGGAATATAACCTTGTAAGAGTTACCTAGCCAAGGGACATAATCCAAGGAATATAACCTTGTATGGGCTACTCAACAAAAGTAAATGAATACTCAGTCTGATGAATAAATTAATATTAAAATTCGAGAACTGGTGGGGTCATAGTATAGATTTTAAAGTAAACATTCAATTTATGAGAGCATGAATGACTTTTATAATAAATATTGATGAAATGGCCCTTGCAGTGTATGCCCTTAGGGAAACGAGTAAAGATGATGGAAGAATAAAAATAAAAACCTTGAGAAAAAAAAAAGAAACAAAAATTGAAAATGAAGAATAAAAAAAATACCCTGAAAGACAAAGACAAGTTTGAAGACAGGGGGAAAAATAATAACCTCGAATAAAAAAAAAAAAACAAAAAAAAAAAAAAAAAAACACTCCATAAATTTTCACTCCATAACAAAAAATTAAATTATTTTCTGTGCATTCTATGAAAAATCAGATCATCTTATTCTCTAGCTGCACCACAACAGTTCAATAAGAATCATACATTAAATAAAAAAATATTTTTAAAATCCCACAAAAAACAAAACCAGCAAAATAGAAGAAAAAGTTTTGATTTAAATCTAGCATCCTCTGATCTTAAAAAAGTGACTTTTATGCTAAGGAAATATTGCACCCTTCATCATGCTCCTAAGACTATACATGAGATTCCCAAAAACAGATGGAACGGGCTGGTTACGGAAACCCTTGCAAAGATTATTATTATTTTCATTATTATTATTATCATTATCATTATTATTATTATCATTATTATTATTATTTCATTATTATTATTAATATTATTATCATTATTATCATTATTATTATCATTATCATTATAATTATTATTATTATTATTATTATTATTATTATTATTATAGAGGAACTCCATTCTTGGAGGATATTGTAAATAAAGCGTTGACAAGACCACTCAGCCATCTGAGTTTGTTAGCTGTTATGAAGACGAAGACTAAGACTAAGAAAAAGACTAACACTAAGACTAAGTGGTAGAAAGTTGGACTATGGTCCCAAAGGTCACAGGTTCAAAGCAAACAAGTGACACATGCCTTTTTGTCCTTAACCAAGAAAATTTACTCTTCTTGCTCCACTCGAACCAAGTGAAAATGGGTGAAGCTTCAGCTGGGAAAGTATTCTGCAATGGCAATAGACTAGCATCCTATTTGGAAAGTAATATCCATCGCTGTCCGCTTATGCTGTGGAAAGCGGGATAAGCTCCGGCCCTATTAGCCGAAAGGCTCGAAGGGACTGCCTTATTTTGTATTCTAATTTTTTTTTAATTAAAAAAAAAAAAAAAAAAAAAAAAAAAAAAGAGAGAAAATGGCACCATGGATGTGAGCTTGTCAGGGCAGGATGTGACTTCAAATTTCAAACAGCACCACATTATGATGAAAAGTACCAAGAAGTTAAAAAAAAAACAAAACAAAAAAACCAAAAACCAAAAAAAAAAACCCACCCAAAACAAAAACAAAAAAAAACACCAAAAAATAAAAACAAACCCATAATCAAAACATGATTAATGTGATCTGATTGGTAGCAAGAAGGACTGGACTATTGGTCTAGCCTTGTATGTATGACACTTCTTGACATTAAATAATATATATATACATACAAAGACAATGAATGATATGCACAGAGTATTATACAACATACATAACAAATAATGTACTAAGTATTATAATTATAGTAGTAGTATTAGTAGTAATCTTGTGCACTTTGACAATGGAAAGGATGATTGGCTGATTGGCCCTTTTTTTCTCTCTCTCTCGTATCTCGTATCTTTTCTCGTATCAATGTTTGCTGATGTTTTGTGTCTGTTTAATGATGTCTTTTAGTGTTTTTCTTTTTTCTGTTACATTTCGTTAAGTTTGTTTTTCTTTATGTCTTTACTAAAACATAAATATTTTAATTCTTGCATCTCCACATTTCTTATTTTATTTGAATGGGTCTATTTTTATCTATTTTTTTCCACTTTGTCTCGTTTTGGGTTTTTTTTTTCTCTGAAGTACAATTTTTGATTTAAATCTAAAGTATAAGAGCTACAGCCATTGAAAAGAGTTTTAACAAAAAATCAGAATCTGCTTGTTATATTACAAGTTAACTCTTTAGCTACTTAAAGCCGATAAATCAGCATGAGCAAAATTTAACCCTTGACTGCAATGTGTCCTTATGTCCGGATGTGCACATTCGTGTTCATCCCGACATATGGACTAATTGTAATCAAAGAATCAAATTGTACTCATGCCGATATATCTGCTTTAAGTAGCTAAAGGGTTAAAGACAAACATTCAAATATGCATGTGCAAGTACGTGCACACACAGACAAACATATGCAAACCCTGACATAAATGCATGCACACACCGCCATAATGCAGTCATTATAATGAAGCCTTGTATCTTTCCTTTAACGATTGAATGTAACATAATATGGTTTTAATAATGGTGATACTGATAAGGATGGATAATAATGGTGATAATGACAACATGTTTTCATACTGACAAATGTAGATTTTAATAATAACCAAGATAATAACTTTTGATAAGTAATTCTTATGATTAAGAAAAAAAAATCTAAACTTCAAAATTTTGTCATTGAAATAATATAACACCAACAACAATAATAGTAATAACAATTATAATAATGATATCATAATAGAGTATTTTATAGCACATATCTATGAATTGAATTATGCACTATGATCATCTACTGATATAGCAATTTACAATAGTACCAACAATAATAACAACCACCACAATAACAGCAACAGAATTTGAATATTTTCATAACCACAAAACAAAGTTAAAACCAAAACAACACCAGAAAATTGTCTGATGCTTTCTTTTTCAAAAGTTGCTTCAATATAAATTGTATATATATTAAACAAAAACAACAATCCAGAAACAATCACTTTCTTCTCGCTTTCATTTCTCCTCCACTCCAAGTGCAATGCATACAATAAGACATTTTTTCTTATATGTGAAAATGTATCTAAAATAAGACTCTTTTTTTTTTTTTCTCACCGACGCGCTACAAAAAGATCTGTTTTTCTTGTCATTGAAAATCCAATTCAATAAGATCTGTTTTTTTTTTATTAGTGCAAATTTTTCCTATCAGTCTAAATGCATTACAAAAAGATCTGTTTTTGTTTTTTATCAAAGTAAATGCATTACAAAAAGATTGCGGGTTTTTTTCCCTATCAGTTTCTTTGTAAGTTTCCAAACACTTGAAAAAATGACTTTCAGCGCCACATTGGTAGCAAGAGGGGAGTATCTATTAGTATTAGTCGGATAAAGGGATGTGCTTGTTTCAGAAAAACAAAAAAAAGACAAAAAAAAAACAAACAAGCAAATGAACCAAAAAACACTTACAACCCACATTCAGTAATGCTTTGAACAAAAATGTAGAATGCTAAATTAGGAGCCACATGCTAAACGTTGCCATAACTTGAACACTTGCAACAATGCCCTGGCCATGGAAACGAGACAAAAAATGGGGAGGAATTGAATAATTAAGTTTGAGTCAGGACATCTAAGTGCAAGTAAATACTACTAATGCTACTGCAAACACTACCACTACTAGTAAACACATGAAAAGTAATTAATGCAACAGGAAAAAACCCTGAGAAGAAGGAAAAATTATCTTCTTTTTAGGGGGAGACAAAGCATTAGAAATCTCCTTTACAGTTCAACCGCAAAACATGATATGTGAAAATATGTCGAGCTTTGGTGGGTCTTTAAAAATTGAAGTTTCCTTTGAAACCAGTTGCTTAATATGTGTATGGCAAAATTCTAAACATGTAAAAGGTAAGAATGCTATCCATGGTACACTGTATGGAACATGAATGATGTGCTTGAGGAAAAAATGCAGATTCTACAGACTGGCATTCGCTGCATAAAGGTAACAACTTGGTGATGTCATGAGGAGGAGGAAGAAAGGTGAAAGAAGAAGGACGAGGAGGAGGAAGAGGAGAAGTAGGGCAGAAGAAAAGAAAGAGGAATAGATCTAGCTGATGTCTAATGGTATGATTGTGACAAAAAAAATTGTTGAGTGTAATTCAAAAAATGTTTGCCATTTTTTATTATACTTTTGCATGAAATGCATTAAAACAAATAAATTTCAATATTCACTCGAACATATCTATTTTTGAACTCAACTTTCTATCAATCATTGTATGAGGAACATTCTGTCTGGAACTCACTTCCAAGGAAAATTCAATAATTTAAAAAAAAATTACTTCACAATTTTTGTTTTAAAAAAAGTATATCACAAAACATATCACTGTCTATATAATGTCATGATTCTTTTTTTTTTTCCATCCAACAATGGTGAGGAAAATGTAAAATCACATGACTTGTGTCACATGACTTGTGTATATGGAAACAAAGGAAGAACTAAAAGAACGGCATGTAACCAATGGGAAAATATCACTTGCAAGATTGACATGAATTTAGTCGAATCATTGGTCCCATTACAAGGGTATACACAACTGGCCATCACTGTTAAAATCATAAACATGTCATCTATGGAAAAATGGAATTTCTTATATATAAGTATATGGAATTTTTAATTTTTTTAAATATAGGAATGATAAAACAATGTCAAGGATAAAAAAAAAAAAAAGGGGAGGAAGAAATTTAAACACTTTAGAAAAAGTTCATCAAATTTGTTTGTGTTTGACATGAAGGAAGAATAAAAAGAAAAGTCTAAACCGAGAGTATAAGGGTTAAATAACTGTGCCCAGCACACCCATGTCATATTCATTCATGTCAGGCATTGTTTGCAATGGAATAAATGTCAGATTGGGAAAGGATGATATATAAGTCATAACATCTTTTAATATTTTGTTATTGTTAAGCCACCTGACTAATGGGTGCCTCAATGGGATGAGGTGATTACAAATTATGAATACGTAATAGGTTTCATTGAAAAGATTGTATGTGAACGTTTGTGTACGTCTGAGTGTGTGTATGTATGTGTAAGTTGGGAGAAAGAAAAGAAAGAGATTAAGAAGAAAGCAAAGTTGACACAAGATACCAAGATCTAGATGTACGAGGATGGATTTAGGTAGATTTTGACGCCATGGGATTTAGAGTGTCCATATCTCTGTGACCGTCCATCTTTCTGTGGATGTCCGTATTTCAAATAGACTGATGGGCAACAGGAAAATGGAGAGGAATTAGTCTTAGTGCAATGATGGGGCCTTGGCTTAGCATAAAAAGTTTTGCATGGATCAATAACAAAACAAACCTTTGCCACTAGTCTACAATTCCACCCTTCTTTCCTGTCTGTCTGCCTGTCTGCCTGACTGTCTGACTGTGTGACTGCCTGTCTGCCTGTCTGCCTGTCTCCCTGTCTGCCTGTCTGTCTCCCTGTCTGACTGTCTCCCTGTCTGCCTGTCTGTCTGCCTGTCTGTCTGTCTGCCTGTCTGTCTGTCTGCTTGACTGTCTCCCTGTCTGCCTGTCTCCCTGTCTGTCTGTCTGTCTGCCTGTCTGTCTGCCTGTCTGTCTGCCTGTCTGTCTGTCTGTCTGCCTGTCTGTCTGCCTGTCTGTCTGTCTGTGTGCAGTCCGCAAAGACATAGCAAACCCAATAGAGAGACTGACTACTATATCACATTCTAACCATGCACTACAAATTCACTATGCATTGCCAACATTACATTTCAGCTTTCTTTCCATTTTCAAAATCTGAAATATTCAAGCTTCATTAACGATGCAGTTGAATTTATCTGCTCGACTTATCCATATATGTAGATATTCAAGGCAGTCATACTGCTAAAACAAAGAAAACAAAGTAATAAATTGAAAAAAGAACTATAGATATCTTTCAAGATAAATGGGAATTTGTGCAGTATGCAGATACCTTCAATCAATTTACATAAATGGAAACATACTAATTATGTTTCACACACCAACACATTTTATATTATAACAGACATTACTGGGTATGCTACAGACTCTGCTTGACCAAGGAGTGAGCAAAAGTAAGCTGGAATGCTACGGCATGGTAAGGTAAAATGAGTTGAAATTTACAACTTTTTACCATTATGAATTATTAATTTTAAGCTATGACCTAGCAATCTGTTGATAGAATCTGAACCTACAAAATTGCATCTGCAAGTCTATTAAGTGAAAGATTTCAATCACAAAAGAAACAATAAAACAGATTAGATGAGTAATTGATTTAGTTTTGACATTCACTCTTTTTTGCGCCTCTAGGGAGAGAGAAATGTATGAACACACGGATGAATGGATGGATGGATGGATGGATGGATGGATGGATGGATGGTCTATAAGGGATGGTATAAAATTCTGCAATTTTGATTACAACTTACTCAGACAAAAACACTTTGTCCGATCATTATCATAATCTGAGTGACAAATAAAACAAAAGTAAAAGTACAAAATTGTTTTTAAAATAAAATTAGTATAAAAGGTAGGAAACATTAAGTTAGATTTACAACAACAAAAAACCCCAAAAATAATAATTGTATGAAAATATGGCTACAAATATGAAAAACAAAAGTGTTAACAGACCCTGTTACAGATCTCTATGTAAATTCACCGTCAAATAACCGATTTTTATTTTACATATACGCTTGTTCCGTTTAATACTAACAACAACAAAAAACAAACTAAAATTATGTTCCAAGTCGGTATAAAAATCAAAGCAAATATAGTGCGATAAGTTGATATAGTAGCTATGTAAAACTATTTACAAGGGTTGGTTGAATATAAGTCTTTGTAGTCGTAATAAGGATTAAAGAAGTATATATGTACAAATATTTGAGTGTATATTAAAAGATATTGGCACATTTCAAATGAGATCCACGAAATCAGGTTTATTAAGGTTATAAACTTAATCCCCTCCTTTACAAAAGAAAGAAAAAGAACAAAGTAAGAACAGAACCTTGAAAAGCTCACAAAAAGCCCCAAAATAAAACAAAAAAAAACAAAAAACAAAACCCTTAACAAAAATTTGAGACAAAAATACAGGGAAGAAGAGATTTAAAGTTTGAGACAAATAAAGAAAAATATTTCCCAATGCGGTAAAAAAGAGCATAGTAGAAACCTAAACCTTACTTTTAAAATAGGTTTTTAAAAAATGGAATGTTTTCATAAAAAGTCAACTCAAAATAAAACGAATTAAAATAAAACTTCAATAAAAAAAAAATCAAGTTAACAACAAAACAAAAAAATCAGATGGAATTCCAAACAATCACAGAGCACCTGGAATCACGTAAAAAAAAAATGATAAAAGAAAAAAAAACAACGAACGGACGAGGAGTGATTTTCCAAAGCCTTGTTGACAAAACAGACTGTTATCACTTCTAAGATTACCTGACAATGATAAGGCTCAACATAACGTGGTTATCTTGTCCAGTCAATAAACATCACTGTGACATTACTTGCTTGTTACAAAACATGAAAAAAAAGAACCCAACAAATTCCCACCAAAACAAAAAATAAAAAAGGAAAATTATTAGTCCTGGCACCTAAAACGCCATCAAACACAAAAACAACTGTTGTATAGCGAGATTGAAATAAAGAGAGGAGGAGGAGGGGTAATAGTGGAGACCATGAAGGCCAGAAAAAGATGTCACAGAATGACTGATTGAACAGGCTAGGGGTTACAAATGGGAAAAATTGAAATTCAGTCATTTGCCCTCAGAAGCTTTGTTCAAAAGTAGACATGAAAAAAAGAGGACTAAGAGGAAAGGGGGAGGGAGAGGAAAACTAGGACGAAGAGAGGAAGGAGTGGGAAGAGAAAAGGAGAAGGAGGAATAGGAATATGGAGGAAGAGGAGGGGGCTGAGGAAGAGAGGGAGGAGGAGTAGTGAAGCTCTCTCTCTTCCTCCTTCCAATCCAGGCCAAGACACACGAAGAAAACCAGAGGACACTGTCCACCAGGTAGAAGACAAAGGACTTTCTTCACATTAAGAAGAACAAGAAGAAGACGGGAGGTCCAGCAGTCGGACCAGGGTCTGTCTGCGTTGCCTTGTGGAACATTAGGAAGAAGCAGGACACTGGGATAACTAAAAAAAAAAAAAAAAAAAAAAAAAAAAAAAAAAAAAAAAAAAAAAAAAAAAATTAAATTCCAGTAATTCATCCCCAAAGGGCATAAAAACCGAGCGTCGGCTGCACATCAGCACCGCAGAGGCAAATAGTGTAAATAACCTTGCCCAAGGGTTAAATCACAATGTCCCTGATGGGATTCAAACCACCAACCTTTCGGTTGTCAGCCCAACACACAACCGACTGCCGCTGTGACCACTACACACATCCTTAAATATACTGTCCATTAAAAAAAAAGGAAAGCATATTATGTTATTGCCTAGTCTCCCTTCAAAGGGTCAAAAATGAATTAAAACTTTCCTTACTTTTCATCATTTTTCAGTCATTCACTTCACTGACAATTAACAGTTGATGTAATTTTAAATGATCACTGGCCTGTTATTGATGGAAACTAAGGAGAACTGTTTATTTTTTTTTGCCTTTTGAAAGAAGACAATTCAAAAATATATTATGTGTTTCTTTTTTTTTTTTTTTTTGGGGGGGGGGGGGGGGGGGGGGGGGTGGAGGAGTA
>JBCHJU010432119.1:0-13612 GCA_039654505.1 Plocamopherus imperialis
TCTCTCTCTCTCTCTCTCTCTCTCTCTCTCTCTCTCTCTCTCTCACACACACACACACACACATACACACACACTCACTCTCACTCGTTCTGTCTGTTAGTGTGTGTGTGTGTGTGTGTGGTGTGTGTGTGTGTCTTTGACATCATTCTTGTGCACCACGCAGTTTAGTTTTGACCTCCGTTTTTCTTCTTATCCTGTAGCTGTGAGGAAGTACATGTAATCAGAGCTAGGTTGAAGTGGTCACAGTGGTGCAAATGGTTGCGCTTTTTGGGCTGACAACCGAAAGGTTGGTGGTTCGAATCCCCTGTGGGACATGTGATTTAAGCCTTATGCAAGGTTATTTACACTAATTGCCTCCGTTTGCGTTGCTGCTCTTGCGGATGAGGCTCGGTTTTCCGTTAAAAAATCAAAAGACCAATTGTCGTCAAGGGATGATTTGAGTGGAATTTTATTTTTTTATTTTTTCATTTTGTTGTAATAAATGTCGTCATTGTTTATTTCAACATTATTATGTAAGGGGTGTTTTATGAACTAATACGTGTACATACTTATGCAGTCTTCATAAAACTCAACTCCTAAAAAAAAAAAAATAACATTCTTGTTAAAAACATTGAATGCTATTTTTGCGTTTACTTCTGGTGTGCTTTAGGTGCACGCTGAAACGGAAATTTGATTAAACTTAATATAATTGCCTTTACTTAGTGCGTGAGCATACCAGAAGTAAACGCAAAAAAAGCCAGCTGTCCTGTCTTATCCCTATACTGTCTTAGGCCATTAAGATACATACAGTGCACTTCGGTTAGCATGACATTGATGGGACCATGGAAAAATGGTCGTACTAAGCGGATGTCACACTAAGCGGAGTTCAAAGAAGTAAACTTTGTTGCTACATCGAACGGCAGTCATGAGTGTCAATGATACAAAATGCATAACGAATGCAGAAGAAAACGTTTTTATCTGTGCGGTATCCGGTAGGGAAAAGGTGTGAACAGTTAACTGCATAGAAGTAGAAGCAAACGTTGAATAAGGCCAAATGCCTGAGCGACATAATATAATCATTCATGCTGTCTATCGGCTGTTGATTGGCGTCCATCAGCAATATGACAATACGTCATGTATGAGGCAGATTTAGTGTAGATCTAGTGTACCGGTATCAATAGTTAATGTAAGTGAAGCTTGTCCACTAAATGTTATTATCTGCTCACCCGCTCAGACCCACATGCTATCAATACTATCATGCCAGGTCGTCACACCTACATGTTATCTTCCATCACACCCCTGTCAGATTGAAAGAAACACGCATCACCCCTCCCCTACCACTCTCCTCAAACTGTACTCGGTATCAATGGGACAAAGCTTTAGCCGAAATGCGGTGAATGAGACATTCATTCTGTTTTGGGCCAGATGAAGGTTGGCTTCGATTGACGCTCATTAGGCCTAGCAATGCGACAGTGTGTTTTAGTTTTGAACTTTGTGTGTAGGCCTAGTACAGTATTGTACTGTAGTGTAGGCTAAGGCTAACTGATTGTTGCAAATTGTAGGCTTGCTGTTGCGTCCGCTTCACGGATCACGTGGAAGTGCAAGGCCCATCCTTTGCCTCTCCCCGTGTCTGATCTAAGCCTCCTCCCTTCCACCCTCCTCCGACTTTCAAATTGTATGCACATTGTATAAGTCTGAGCCACGGCTTTATACTAGATCTAGGTCTCTATATATCGTGTTGCTGCATGGTATCAGTATTTAGTGCCCTAGGTAGCGTCCAAAGTTCAACAAATCGGGCGAAAAAACGTTATGTGCACTGAGAATTTGGTCGCGGTAACCGGAGTCGGCTTGTCATCTTAACCGAGGTTTTGTAACAAAGAATAAGAGGAAAGTTGGCTGGGACTCAAAAAATGGTCACCATATTCGGAGTGTCACGCTAACCGAGGTTGTGTGAAGTGGAGTGCTTATACTTAGTAAAATATGCTATTGAGATGAAGTAAATAATATGCATTCATTTTCCAAATAATTATTGAAAGAGTGAATATACATTCATTGCATGAATGCTGATTGATTGAAGGTGGCTAAATGGATTTTGTGCTTTTTTGGTGTTGATTTCACAGAATGTGAATGAAAATATTGACAATGTATTTCTACATGATCTGTTAATTGTAAATGGGCAATACCGTATGCCCCTGTACAATTGCAATAAACATTTTTAAAACATGATTTGTCTGTCTTGTATTATTTGATGAGTTGAAAAATAAATTAAATTCATGTACATGTACATGTAATGTAGTCATATTACAACCAGTATCAGTGATACATGTTCATGCATCAGTTAAAATGTCAGATCATATTTGTAAAAAAAAAAAAAAAAAAGGGTAGTTTTTCATATGTACTGGGTGCTAGAAAAAAAACGTGCAGCATTTTCACTCTTCAATTTGTATTGAACGAAGTGAAACTTCATACAAACCTTATTTAACCTATTATCAATATGCATGTTAATTTAAAGGAAATTATAAAGCAGCATAATGAAATTTCAGCGATTTTAACAGACATACTCAAAAGACCTTGTATCAACGGTGCGTAAATTATATGGTGTCTTGAAAAAATGCGCTGCCAGGTACATCAAGTTCTGGGTTTTAATAAAATGATGTTGCTAAAAGAGCATTTTATCTAGTAGAGAATTTTATAACGAGTCAATTGAACCTAATCCAAATCAGATTGGTTCACACAAACCACAGTTATAGCAATTTTAGAGAAGCAAGGTCGTTTCAATCGTCAGTTTTCACTTAGACCTACCGTCCTGTGGCTGCCATGGCGATTTCATTCGATTAGGGCATTACCATGCCTCAATTTTTTGGGCATAACTTCTGCTTCGCTGGACTGATTTTGATGAAATAAAGTGCAATCAACTCAAGAGACTTTGTGTGACAAGTATTAGCAAACATCATTTTAAAACCCAGGACTTGCTGTTCCTGGCTGTGGAAATTTTTTACGCAACATTGATATGAGGTTCTCAAAGTAAACCTGTTAAAACTGTTGGCTTTTCATTATGCTGGGTTATATTTTGTTTAAAATCGACTTACATACAGTATAACTCGGATATAACGGCACAAACGGGACTCTCGATTTAGTGCCGTTATATTATCCAAGTGCCGTTATAACCGAGCACCGTTGTACACTGTACTCAGATGTACCGAAGCCTACTGAGACTGGCGCTCAGATGGTGCGAGTAGTGGGGAAACGGGACTGAAGAAGAGAAAGGGGGTGCCGGTAAGGTTACACGTGCCATTATCAGTGTGATAACTGCGCACAACACACTTGACAGACTTGAGAGGCATTTTTGTTGGCTTTTGAGCGAAGAACTAATCATTTTTAATTGTTAATTGCCTGTTTTGTTAACAGCTCCACGTACCTGTAGTGCCATTATCACTGAAATACAGCTCATGGGGGCCGTTATATCAGAATTTGTTTACGGTCGTTTAATAGAAGAAAAAACGGGGCTTGGGGAAAGTACTGTTATATCCGGGGGTGCCATTATAGCCGTTATATGTGGACTGCACTGTATATATAGATAATAAGTTGAATAAGGAAAGTGTGAAATGTTATTTCGATCTATACAAAGTGAAGAGAGTTATGGCCCCTTAGAGTTCTGCACGGTTTTTTTTCTCTCAGCCAGTAATATATCGGATGACCCAAAAAGATTTTGAAAGGTCTTTATATCGTTGTCACAACATAATTTTTAAGGAGCTTTGAGACATTACTAAATAGATCAATACCCTTCACTGAAAATATGTGCCTGATTGATTGAAGGATTCAAAAGTTATATACGATCGAGGGATGTCACCACAGTGCACAATATCACGGAAATTAGATATCAGAAGCTTCATTGAAAAAATCTAATTTCTAATGACAATACAGAAGGTGATGAACTTGCAATCAAACTCTGCCAACGAGGTTCCTCTATCCTTTAGTGAAAATTATACGGTATTAATATTACAGAAATCAGACCAGAAAAAAATTGTACTGAACATGTTTCCATCAATTATCAATCGAATCATGTCTGGTAAAATTATCACGCAGAGCTTTGTCATTTGTATGTTGAGACGAAACACCTTTCTGCTGTCGATCACTTACACTCTCCCAAATATCTGAGGTCTAGTTTAGACCTAGGTCTAGTTTAACGTTTTTTAAACTAGGCATAAGAAACAATGGATGGTTTTCAAGTTGGTTGAGGGGCTAGTAACAGCAATACCATGAAATACATACATACTTACCTGACTCCAATCACCAATAAAAGTGAAATTCGTGCCACTAGATTTGTAGACTTCGAAGCGTCTAAATATGTTAATAGCACTAAGCACAGCAAGTGCTTTACATTAAAACATAGTAACACAACAGTTATGAAACATTCATTCTTCACTCGTACTATCCCTGAGTGGAACTGTCTAAGTGAACAGCAAGTTACAGCTACTACAGTGGAAAGCTTCCTCACTAGCTTCCAACAAAACAAGAAAATCACGCGCCAGTATTGGTCTTTTGATATATAGGGATACAGATAACAGAGTTGGAAGTGTAGATATAGAGATCTAATTCTACCCTAGATCTATCTGGTTCTTGATCTAGGCTTTCCTGCCTCGATTCTCAAGATAGTATTCAATAAGACTGATACTTGGAGGGTATATGTATGAACTGTTAGTGTGAGAAAATCGCATACGGGCAAATGTTGTCTGCTCTTTTTTCAACAATGCTATGTATGAACAAATCCCTATTGTAACCTTTCTAACTTGTCGATATTTTGGGAATTTTGCAAGGTTGTACAAAATCATTTGTTTTATTTGTCCGTCAATTTATATGGGAGTCAGTTTCCAAGTATATATGAAGTAACCTTATTATCTTTTAAAGCTAGAGACATTTTTTGAGGGGGTGTATAAAATAAATCCATTATTTGATCTTTGAAGGCAGGTATAATTTTAATTTTCCCTCTCTTAGGACTCATACTCATTGTAAATCAATTCTTACATGTACATATATATCTTTAATAAATTATGAAGTCCCATAATCGTTAAGAGCTTGCTATGCAATGATGCATAAGTTCAATGTTTTGGGGTTTGTTTTTTAGTCATGGGGTATTTTCCTCGGTTTTGTGGTGATCGGGGCCGTAGAAATTGGAAATGGCGGAAATGCCAAAGATTCAGCGGACAATCAACATTCTTTGAGAAATTGTTCCGTGGGTCATGTCTGGCAAAGCAGACCAGGCACTATACAAATTATGGACCCTAGAAGCAACATCCGCTTGACGTGTGTCACAAATGGGTCCGATATACTAGCCACCCGTTACAATGTGTACTATGAAGTATGATAAAGCTGTAAGCTATATAGAGTATCCCATGCTTTTTTACGCTGATTTTGATTCTGTCACAATTAAGGTCTGCATTTGTACTCTTTTCATATGGAGAGAGAAAGGGGGGGGGGGGGGGCATACCGTGAACGGACTGGTGCGGTGATTGACGAAGAAAGTCTCTAACCTGAAAACTCTCGGCATATTGTCCTTCATGCTTGTACATGTACCGTGCGAGTAGTTGTAGCAAGTAACCTACTTGTGAATATGGTAGGCCCATATAAGCTATGTAGTTGGACCTCTTCCAATTAGGTGATTTCTAATTCACAGCCACGAGACTGAATGTTAAGAAGGGGTCAACCCCGTTTATCCTATCATGTGCTTTCTGCGATGATGAATTTGACAACTACATGTATAATATTGTGACCAGTAAGATTCAATTAGTCACTCCTTGGCGAAGATAATGATGGCATAATACAATACTATGAAGAGGTCATTGACCATACCGATTCCTGGAACTACTCGTGCTAAAGACAGGGCGATCTCACCACTCTTGGCATTTTATTTCATTTTCATCAGATGCGTTTTTGTATAATGTAATTCGGTTTTTGCTTGTCGAAGTCACTTGGTATATAGTTAAACTACATGTATAAGTCGACTTGAGGAATCAAATCTCAAATAATTTCATTAAATACATGTAGATGTAGAGCTAAACTCGACAAGTAGGTCTGCCACATGAAATTTGTCGTTGAAAGACAGTTCCCTTGGTCAAAGATAACCCTAAAAATATTGTCGAAACTTAAAACATCCATTGTTGTCTGCTCTTGTTTCATTAAAGGGGAACTATCCATTAAATTACTTTGAAGAACAGAATTTATTGACTTGTTTACCTTTGACTGTTACTTGCGTAAAGTAAATGGTTACAGGGATGTTTTCGTTGTATTGACTTTTTAGTTTCTCGTTCTATTTATGATTAAAGATTATCTTGAAGTTCCCACAACAAGTACACAATGTACAGATTTAGTTGAGCAAAGCCATGAGCCTAGTGTCGTATTTTAGGCTTGAGCCTTGATTAGAATTAGAGGCCAGCTTTTGAAAGCCATTTAGGCCTAGGCCTAACGTAGCTCTAGACTAGATAGACTAGATCTATCATTGTCATTCTTGAACCGTCAGTTAGAGGAATAATTCTGAGCTAGATTCTAGTTTTATATTTTTAAAACATAGATTCCAGCCTAGATCTAGATTTACAGGAATCCAGTCAAAAGGTAGTTTCTATATGTTCTTACAAACCCAGGTATAGGTGGGAGTTCAGCCATTAATAATAGCTGTAATACATGTTATAGGGTGGGGAAGAAGGGTACCGTAGCGAGAGGAGAAAAAGAAGAAAAATGGTTCAGTTAGTCTAAATTCAGTGAACTTCTACCCACCCCACCCCAACAATTACCACACATTGTCTCGCCCAACACCAAGAAAACACCACAACAAACAATACAAAACAAACTTGACAACAACATTTTCTGTTGAAACACGGGGCCCTACTATACTGCCCTACAGGGCACAAGGTCAAAGGTAGATAACCCTAAAAATTAAAAATATTGAAAATTAATACAGTGTGCGCCCATTGATGTCTGCTCTTGATTGATTAGTTCAAGGGGAACAATTCATTAAATAGCTTTAACAAAATTAATTGAGTTGTTTACCTTTGACAATTATTTGCGCCAATGATCACAGGTGCATGAATGACCTTCTGGCTCAGAGAAAGATTTTTTTTTGTGGGTTTATTTTTTGTTTTTCTTTTTACAATAAAAACAAAAACATGTAAACCAAACCAACAAAAAAACATGAAAAAGCAAAAAAACAAAACAAAACCAAAAAGAAACAAACAAAAACAAATTCAACAACAAAGCAAAAAGAAAAAAGAAAACCAAGTTGCATTTACTTTTATATTGCCGATGGTATTTCTATTTGGGTTTAAATTTGTTTTCTGTTTTTGTATTTGGGTTTGTTCACGGTTTTATTGGGTTGGCGAGGTGGTTTGCTTTTCATTTTATTTTTGTTTTTACCTTTTCATTTCTTTTATTGGATTAGATTGGGCATAGTTGTATACATGTATTTTCTTCTTTGCTCTTGTCTTTGTTTGGATCCTAACATCACATTAACATGACTATCTGGATGTCCTCACTGGAATTATATTAGATCTACGTGCAAGGCTGTTATTTTCTGTTAACTGTTTTGTTTCATTGTGCTGGAATTCATAATTAGGGCATGCTTGTCAAATATAAAGTTAGATGCATCATATGACATATGGTCAATTGTCTAAGTTAGTTAAACACTTTTAATATAAGTTATAACAATAGAAAAATGTTCTGATGCACATGGCACGTGCATGCATAATAAATTATGTGCAGATGCCATATACATGTAATGGTTAGAATTAGTAATGTCACCTTCATAATGATATTATATCTCAGCAATTAATGTCTAACGACTATTACCCAGCTCTATTGAGTATTTGAGTTATCCATCCATGCTGCTCTGAATGTTTAACATCAACACATACATTAACAGACATCAGGAATAATGAAAATAAGTAAAAACTTCACGACATTACATAAACATTTTTATTGTATAAAATCAGACATCATTAATGATAACAAAATTAATCAAATTTATATTCATGAAGAAAACTTTCAGTTTCACTTTAAAGAAACAATCCATTACCACACATATGCACAAATCATTTTATTTGTTAACAATATAAGATTTAGAAAATAATAAATACATGTACACTGCTTTCTAATACAGTCAACATCACTTAAGTTTATTCAGGATCAGTTTATTTTCATAAGGGTCTCTTTCAGTTTCAGTCATCATGACATCAGTAAAAGGAAAGGAAAAAAAACAACAAAAAACACCAGGGTCCATATGGCTTGAAAAATGAGCAAGCCATTTGTCTTTCTTTTAGCGTGTTGCGCTTTTGAAAAACAATCTGATTCTGATTGAAGATTTTTATATCTAGATCTAGGTCTCCAACAATTCACAATGGGTAAGTTTTTTTTTATGGACATAATATGGTAGAGCCATGACGACTAAAACTACAAAATATGGCTACAACATAATAAGAAAGGCAACCAATATGCCTACCATACGTTATGCATAAAAGACTTTAATTATTTAATGTAGCATGTGAGAACATGCCTTAAAAAGCTATTCTGCATCTCTGACAAAAACAGCGAATTAATTTACCTCAATTCAAAGTCCAACTTTACTCCTAAAATCAAACATATCTCAGTATCTGAATGTGATGCTTATCAAGGATGAGTTTAATTATTCATTTTCAAAAGTACAAAATGAACAAAGAAATGTTCTCAGTTTACTTTTTGCAGACTTCAGCCATGTGACCAGGGAATAATTCAAGCCTATAAAGCTCTCTACAGAAAACATGTGTTGAAGGCTTTGATTTCTCCAATAAGCACCTATGGAGATATAAGGAGCCACTTGAAGCTGACCATATTAGATGCAATAGCAATGGCTGCCAGTGCTTGAGATGAGAGCAGAGGTGACTGCTAGCTGCTTCAGGCATGCCGGCTTCATTGCCACTGTCAATGCGTCAGATGATGATGATGATACTACCGATAGATTATGCAGCAATGTTGTTGAAAATGACACCCACACCTCTACCATGAATGAGCTATGCCGAATTCCAATGCTTATTTTCCAAATTGGATGGGGACTATGGCACAGCGAACCAGTACATCAGCGTTGACGATGCAATAAGAAGCTAGGGAGGAGACATTGTCAATTGTGGATATTGTTAAATCAACTGGGGAGCAGGAGATTGCCAATTGAGCAAGATGAAGACGAGGAGGTCCAAACAGTCACTGTGTCATGTGCAACTACACTTGAATGTGCCAAGACATTGTGTCATTTCCTGATGCAGCAGGTCAATGGAATTGATCAATGTAAAAATATTTATTCCATAGAAAATAGTGTTCATAACACTGCTATACAAAAACGAAAGCAATCAACAATAACATCCTTTTTCAAACCAAGCCAATCCCCTTCCAATTCATAAGTTTATTTCTTTCTTTCACCAATATCAGTGTACCACTATTACCATTTAATACTATACTCTGTCATTGTAGTTTTCCGTGGGTGCTGTTATCGCGGTGCCATTGCAGAAAACTGAATTTTTGCCGAATTTAAGTTTTCGACTGGCCTGGATCTATTTAATAGTGGGAAAAAAAAAACCCAACTGAACTGAGCCAATAACGTTAGAGCAGTCTGTCTATCACTTGAAACTGAGAGTTAGCCTAGAGCCCTCTACTTTTTGTAAACATGACATAGATCTAGACTAGAATCTAGATTCTATAGCTCTAGACGTGATTTCAAGATCACCTTTGTTTCTCGATTCTCAACAAAATGGATAAGTTTTGAAAGGGAAGAATGCTTTCCATATATAAGTGCCATTGAACATCAGTTTCAGTTTTCCAAAAGCACACATGTGTCTGGCGGAAAACTGTTCTACACGACCTGTAATGTGGTACTTGACCACACCCGTAAGTCTACGGTAGATGGATACATGACTTAGGCGAAGCATGCAAAGCGCAAGGCAGTTGCAGAGAAAGCTGGACGACCATTAAGGCAGAAAATAATTAGGGTTTTGCGGTCTGGTCATGCTATAACAATTTCCAGCAAAGGAAGTCAAACAGACCATTTTACCAATTAAGGAGAGAGAGAGGGGGGGGGAGGAGGAGAGGAAGAAGAAGAAGAGAGTGGAGGGGGTAAGCATGGTGGGGAGATTGGGTAAAAAGATCGGGATGCCAAACTGAAAACTCCAGTGCAGTAGCGGACTTCTGCATGTGACCTCTCTGACCTCACTAAAGCTAAAGAAATTATAATTTTAAAAACTACTTAAAACTGTAGTACCCTACGGAGGTTTCCTTAGACTAGCCCACTTGGCTAGGCTAACACTAACACCCGGTTAGGCCGAGGCTAGCTTATCTGTCTCAGTGCCCTTAGCCATCGCCATGGCTACCTTGCTTGCACCTTTTCATTGCTGCTGTGTAGGAATAAAGTAACCACTCTTTTCACAGCAATTAACGGACAAGGAATAATCAGGCCTGCCATTCATCCCGATTAAATCGGGATATCCCCATTTTTTATTGAAGGTTGGCAGCAATCCCAATTTCCCGATTTCAGCCTCAGTAATCCCGTTTTTTTTTTTTTTTTTTTTTTTTGTTTCGTGGACTGTATGTTTTTAAATTTTTGTATTATTTCATCATTTTTTCTCTCGAAATATTTGCGCTGCCTTTTTTTGCATTCGATACCGAATCGTGAGGGCCGCTTTGATGAATGAATAACGAGAGAGGGTATCATCGAGAAAGACAAAATCCTTTCCCTGCCCTTTCCTATAATAGAAATATCGGGAGTGGACTCGATTGATCGACTCCACTCATATTACCTCATCAGCAGAATGAGCAAGAAATAGGGCCAAACGGTGTACTTTTTGGTATCTTCTAGAAGTGGCCAAGATAAATTTTTACATTGTATACAAGTCATCAGTCACCACATGTTGTCAAAAACCCATGACCCAGGTGCAGTTTGAAGTTGAGGTTGCAAGGGAATTCGTCAGGGCAACGTCCAGGCGCCAAATTGAGTTTCTTCCACATCTGGTTTCGGGAGGGCAGCACCAGAGGACCATAAAGTCAACCGTTTGTTTGGCGGCAAAAGGTAGGCACTATTCACTATGACTTGACACTTAGAAAGAGTTATGCCCCTTTGCTTAAGAATACAGAATAGTCTTCCTGTATACCGGGTTAGGGTGTAATGGGCTAAGCTGTCGCATGCTTCTTCCATTTATTTCACAAAAGTTACGTTATGGCGGCCAAGAGGAATCATAGCATGCAAGGCTAATTAACGAGGTTGTCGGGCACTGGGTCTCAAGTTTTACATCAGCTAGCCCACCTGCACACAATTTATTAAAAGATCATTGGAATTGAAACTATCAGTCTGACTAGCCAGAAAGCATGTGTGCTAGATCTGTGAACGCTAAGTCGTCATTTTCTAACCGTGCATCCCAAAAGCGTATCAGTATCATGTTTTATTAACTTTATTGTCTAAGAACAAGCCTTTCATTCAATTCGAGTAAGATCTAGAGCTAAGATCTGCGTGCCGCTCAAGACTATAAAATAAGCTAAAAGCTCCAAGCTAGAAATCATGAACTCGATTGACCATCCTCTTGCAAAGCCGTTCTCTGCAAAGTCACTCAAGGAAAAGTTAGCTGTAAAGTGGCTTGGTCCAGACCAACCTGATATTTTGATTGTAAAAGACAATCGAAAGTTCAATATTGAATAGTTTCGCCAAGTCAAATGGTTGATAGTCAGCATGGAACGGGGAAAAAATGTACTGTTTTTACTGCACAGTGTTTGGTGGAGAAACAGTTTGGTCTGTGACTGGCTATGGGGATTTAAAACATTTGGGTGAAGGTTTAAGGAGATATGAGGCTAGATGCGCTCATACTGCTTGTGCTCACAGTGGCACTCACCAACTGCCTCTACAAGGACACGAGTCAAGCCTGTCGGACAAGAAAGGAGTTTTCCTGGATTTATTAGCCCTTGTGGAGAAAATAACACCGAATTAAAGGAACATTTACACCAGGTGACAATGGCTAAATACACATTGAAAACAGCAAAAAATGAACCATTGGACTCCATATGGTCTGTCTATAAATTTGATTTACGGCAAAACATCAGTCAGACATCTTATGACTCAGTTCAAGCAGATGAGACCACTGATGTTTCGAGACAAGCCAACTTTGTCATCAACTTGAGGTATGAGATGGACGGGGATGTGTGTGAGCACTTACACACATTTGTGGATGTAAAGGATCGAAGTGATGAGGGCTTGACAAACGTGCTTCAACATCAGCTGGCAACATTCGATTTGAGAGACAAATTGATTGCCCAGACTTATGATGGGGCAAGCATCATAAGCAGCCAGGGGTCAGGCGAACATAAACGACGCTTTTAAGAATGCTCACTTCATGCATTGTTATGCTCATCAACTGAATTTTTATTCTTGAACAGGAGTATTCCCAATTTAAAAAGCTGGGATTTTTTTTACAAATCTTGCAGCTTTTGCAACATTTTTTTCAATTTCTCCAAAGCGCACAGATTTACTTCAAAAAATGTGCACGAAACAGTTACCTTTTTCAACCATCTCGCGCCTGAGACTTGAATGCTTTTATTCTTAGCCTTCGCACTTGCTCTTAGCGGGACTGGATGGATCAAGATATAATTTTTTTAACTCTAGATAAGGTATAAGAAGTGTTTTGTTATTATAACTCTCAATTATCTCTCGATCATGTAAGAATTATCTTCATCTATGGCCGATGCCTTCAGAATTAACGACAATGAAGAAAAGCAGCCAGGAGTAGGGCCGTCAATCAACAACACCCTTAACCGTGAATGACTTGGATCATGAGGTCGTTGTCTCTGCCTCAAAGAGAAAATTATCCTACATTTCTCCTGAAAGTCTGATGTCTATAAATGAAACTCAAAAAGTCTTGCCATCGACCACAGTTGACCTGGAAATTCTTAAAACTTTATTCATTGGTCTTCTGTGTCCACATTGTTTGCAACCATCTCTCGTACTTGAGGAAAACTGCAGCAAGAAAACTGGACTAGCAATTTCCTTGTCTGTTGAGTGCAAAGTCTGCAATGAGGAGTTGATACGCTCCTATACATCAAAGCGCTGTGACTCTTACTTTGAAGTAAATAGAAGAGCTGTCGCCGCATCTTCAGCCACTGGCATGGGATATTCTGGCCTATGTAATTTCTAAGAAATTATGAATATCCCCTCGCTTCACCACGAAACATTTGCCATACATCTTAAATCCATCAGCACCAGATGTGATGATTTTTCGAGAGAATCCCTTGTGTCAGTTGTGGAAAAGGTAAAGGACGCATACCCAGAGCGGACTCCGACATAAAAGACGTTAACGTTTCTTTTGTTGGGAGCTGGCACAAGAGAAGGCATACTTTAAAGTCCGGCATGGCATTGGTCTCGCCATTGAACGGAAAACAGGACTAATTGTGGACTATGAGGTGCTGACAAGTTATTGTCCAGTTTGTGTCTTACTTACTTACTTACTTATCGCCTTTTCAACTCCCTGTGGAGCATAGGTCGTCAATAAAGCGTCGCCAACCCTGCCTATTTTGAGCCATTGCTGCCAGAGAGCCCCAGGTCATTCCCCATGCTTTCATTTCTGTCTCCAGCTCTCTCTTC
>JBCHJU010432230.1:0-13604 GCA_039654505.1 Plocamopherus imperialis
CCCCCCCCCCCCCCCCCCCCCCCCACCAAAAAACACCTAGCAACAAAAAAATATACAAACAGTCCCTGATCCCCAACAAAAAAAACACCTCCCATAAAACAAAACGCAAATCCTTCGCCATAAAAAAAAACTCGAATCATATTCTCCCCACCCCCTCAAACCACCCCCCAACCCCCTCAAAAAAGAAAAAAGGTCACACCTAAGCATTACTGGATTTGGTGGTGAAAGAACAAGGTGAAACGCATTAAACAGGGAAAGTAATTTGAGTTGTAAAAATGTGTTACAGAAAGAAAAGGGCAGTAACTTGTAATCCCTTTTGAGAGTGGGCAGTCTGAACACGGGGTGAGGAGAAAGAAGCTATGCTTACCATTTGAGACATCCATTACTGTCACCATCGAGTACAAACAACATAAAGCCAGACAAGGATGTGTTAGTGCAATGACAATTAAATCCACCATGATGACACTGACAAGGTAAACTTTTTGTTGAAAAGAGCACACGTGGCTCAATCTAGTTGGCACAAATCTGTCTGTTCTTTCTTTTTAATCTAATCCACCCAAAGGTCTCACGTTTGAAGTGGAAAGCAATCTTTCATGCTGATTATTCGACTGAAAACTGAAAATCTTTCTCTAGTTTATGCAAAATGTCTGGACTTCCTTTGGATTGGTTTTTTTTTTTGGAGAAGTCTTTCATACAACAAAACTCAAAAACAACAAAAAACCAAAAAAACCTACAAAAAAAAAATTCCCACTCATCTAATAAGTGCCAGTGTCATCAAGTTGGTGTGACCAGGAAACAAAGCGAGAAGTGAGGATTAGTCAGGATTAGTGAGGATTAGTAGCCAAGCGTTGTCAGGGTAGGAGGGGGGGGGGGACACTGTTAGGTGGTAGCAATTTATCAAATGTATTGAGCTGTGTATGGGTTTAGAAAATGTTCTTAAATGATGAAGACATACATCAAATGACAAATTATGATGGTGAGTTTCCCTACATGACAGTGAAAGTTAAAGAAAGTCAACATAATTTTAAATATGACGCAGGACATAGAACATAGTGATAATGTGAAAAAAAAAAACAACCATTAAGTCACAAATAAGCTTCAGACACAAATAAAAACACATCAAGTTCAACTCTCCGTTTAGTTGGTTTACGCTGTTTAGGTTTGACTTCCTCCTTCTCTTCTTTCTTTTTCACTTTGATTTATAGCAGATTAAGCTTCTTACAAATTTACTGCTATTTATTTCAAAATATTAATGTAAGCAGTTGATATCTGCAACAACTGTAGTGAAGTGAAACAACAAAATGACGCACAAAATGAAATGAAAATAAAATATGAACAACATGCAAGCGTTACGATTTAATTCGCTTTTGTCAAAGTGCCTGAGAGTTCCCTTTTCTCAACCTTAAACTTTTGGATTTATGTGAATACACAAGAGGACAAACAATAAATTTTCTTCTTTTAATTTCAAAGACAAAAAAAAACAGTCTAAAAATCAAACTACCTAAAGAACAGAGAAAACCGTAAGTCCTGAACAGAACAAGAACGCAAGAAGACAAACAAATACAAAACAAAATGAATTTAAGTTTAAAAAGAGAAAGTCAACAAAGGCAACTTCTAATCTAAAACTTTGTGTAGGCTGAAAGCATTGCCTGATACTACGATGTAGATGGCAAGATTATTTTCCAATAAGAAAATGGATGAACTAGTGATGGGTGATGATGTAAGCACTTTCTCCAGGAGATACAGGTTGTTCGAGTATATTGTATATAACATAATATATATTTTATAATGGAGCAAAGATAAATGCATCTGAAATAACCCTCCAAACCAGAAAGAATAATCGAATGATAAATGCCTTGAGCATAAAATATTGTGTTCCTTCCAATGTCTTGTCCTTCTGTGAGTATACGATTACATATGTTTATTTGGCAACCAGTTTTTAAATAATACAGAAAAACTAATGAAACTTTGCCTAATGAAATCTGATTTTTAACTTGCAGACTTAAAAAAAAAGGAAAGAAAAATTGATTTTTTTTTTATTCTTCATGCTGTATTTGGATTTTCTTTTATACTAATTGATTTGTGAAAGCTCAAGTGATGATAGTTTTTAAATGTTAAGTGTAAAAAACACCCACAGATCACTACAGTAAAACGGTCTTACATTTAAGGCAAGTTAAGTTTTTGCCTCTTTTGAAAAGTACCATCTGGCATCAAGAAAATAAAAAGTACACTAATCCATATAAAAAATATATACATTAATAAGTATATAGAAACTAAGCTGCTATGGATAATAATATCAGGGAAAAGAATAATTATGAGGCTTTTCAATCCACAAAAGCAAAAATCTTTCTGTAACCTTCACTTTGACATTAATTTTACCTCTGGTTGAAGTCATTTTCTTATCTATAATGTTCTTTATTTTCATTAAGTTTCAGATCTTTACATATTTAGAAAAAAACCCTAAAAAAAAAACAAAACAAAAAAACAAAAAATAAACCAAGACAAAATAAAACCACCAAAAAAAAAAAAAATTCCCGCCTCCCCAAAATGAAACAAAAGTCACACACAAAAAAAAAAATGAAAACCCCCAAACAAAACCTCCTATATATAATAATTTTGTAAGAGCTTTAGGATTATTGATTTAAATCCTTTAAATACTATGTGCTCTGAGCTTTATGAGAAATTCATTAACCTGTCAATTTTTGCTTTTATGGAAGGAAACTTAAAAAAAAAATTATGATAAAAAAGTAGTGGTAAAAGGTGGCTTAGCAAGCAACTTGCCATGCAGAACCGAATGCACGCTCCCGTAGGTGGCCATGGCACTGACATGGCGCATACCCGTAGCGACCCGGACTATGGAACCTGTGGTATTGATGTCTGTCGACAGGGACGTGATCTGGCCGGTCGGCTGTCGAACGGTCAACAGGCGGCCGTTGTCATCGTAGTCGTAGCGGAAGGTCTGGCCGTTGCTGTCCTGCTTGGACTCCAGGAGGCCGGTCTGGATGGTGTAAGTGAAGGTCGAGGTCGCATTGTCCTGGGTCTGGTACACGTGGAGCCTGTGTCGGTTATCCATGGAAAGGTTACACTTCTCCCCACTAGGTGTGATGAAATACTTGACGGACGAATCGTAGTCTCGCTTGATTTGGATTGTGTTCCGAGCGGAATCCTCCACAGAAATGAGATTGCCGTGCGAAGAAAAGACGTTGTAGCTGAAGTTGTAGGTGTAGTGACCGGTGTGGATGTTGATTGTGTGGCGGTGCTGGCCATACACGTTGAAGACGTACATTTCCTGCGTTTCAGGGGCCACAACCTTGTAGACACCGTCAGACAGAACAGGAAGTTCGGACACGATTGAGAAAACTCGCAGGTTACCGGTGTCTGCCACATGCAGAACTCCATCAGGTGTGACAGTAACGGAAGTTGGGTCACTGAACAAGGCCTGGGCTGCCAGTGTTTCTCGGGGGTTGTAACACGCACACTTGTCCGTCTGGGGATGAAGTCAATAAGGAAACTGGTTCTTATTTGGCATTTCTGTTATTCTAAATCTGGTTTCATGAACTGTTTAAGGAAGATTTTTTAAACATTATTTTATGTTCTTTAAGCTTCTTCTATAAAACCCACTGAATGGCAGAATGCTTAGAGCAAAGCTAGCAGACTTCTAACTTTTAATAAACTCTCCTCTGTTTTCTCCTCCTTCACATTCTCCTTCTTATTATTGTTTGGAATTTAAAAGACCAACATCAATCTCTTAAAATAAAATAATTTTAGACCTGCTTGACTTATCTTTTATCGCAGTTTTAAAGTAAAAATGACTGTGTTTCTCAATTCCGCAACCTGCATTTCATGGGTTAATCTGATTTTTACTCAGGCAAATAGAGTTACACTTGTTTAGTTTCTCTTCTCAAAGTAAGGGACATACTTGAGAAAGTCTTGATTCACAAATGCCGTGAACTCATATTACATCGAATTAACTCAACCAAAAGAGTCCACATTCATTACAAATTACACTGGTGACACACTCAAGTCAAGTTAATCAATATCGACAAAGACAAAGACTCATGTACAAAGACATCAACTCATTTATAAAGACAAAGAGACATTTACAAAGACAACCAATCAACAGAACATACCTGACTACAGTCACACTTGCTCTTGGCGCCAGCAAAGTGGTGGATGTGACCGTCAGTGCTGACCACACGGATACGGTTGATGTGGTGGTTGTTGCTTTCCACGATGTACAGGTCTCCGTGAGGGCCGAAGGTGATGCTCTTGGGCGACACCAGGTTGACGTGATCGGCCACATTGGTGGCTTGCTCGTCGTCATTGAGGACACCGGATGGCAGGAAGGATGATTGACGCGTTGGGCAGTAGACTGGACGTCCGGCCACTGTGACCAGTTTGAAGTCGGCGGTCAGTTTGAGGACGATGGAATGGTCAAGGATATGGAGGGAGTCGTCCAGTGGGTTGATGCTCAGGGCTGTCGGCCATTTCAGGTTGACCTGGTGGGTGAGGAAAGTGGAATGCTTGTACTTAAATTCTCTCTGGAGAAGCTCTGATTTTAAGCAGTCTATTAGATTTATTGCTTATAGAATGCAACAGTGTGTAAAGGGTCCTGTTTGACTTACAGTAAAATAGTCTTAAATTTAAACAATTCCTTTGTTTCATAACACATTAGGTCATTGTTTCTTCATCACCAATTGCCAAACAATTTGATTCCTAGCATTAGAAAACTTAAAAAAAACAACATAGGTATTTCCCTCAAAAACAAGATATAGATAAAATAATAAGAGAATAATAAAGATCCTAAAAATATAAGCAATATTTGTCCCATCAAAGTCAAATGCACACAGGCAATGAAATGAGGAGAATGACCGTTACCTCTTCGGCGGACAAAATGTTGTCACATGGCATGGGCGTCCAATCACCAGCCACGGCCTGGGAGCCAATCAGAGTGGAGATGATGCCATCACGGGTAATCTTACGGATGGTGGAGCCGTCAGCCAAGAAGATGGTCCCATCCTTACTGATGGCAATACCTGGGGGGGAGGGGGGAAGGGGGGGGGGAGGAAACAGGATTTGAACCAAAAACTTGAAGGAATTCTTTGAGGAAGCCTTAAATGCAAATGCCATTGCCTAAATGTTCTGATTTTTTAAATACTTCTAAACTGGCTAGAGTTACTTTCAATTTTTACTTTGAGATCAAACAAAAATGTACTGCCCCAAAGCTACAAGTGACAGCAATGCGGATACTTTTCAACGAGAAACCTTAACAACAACACTCACTAAATCTTTTACATGTGCAAGGAGAGATGCATACAACTACAGCTTTTTCTTCAGAGCCATAAAAGATTGTAATAATCTTCTCCAAGAGATACTCAGTGTTTCTCCAATAGAATCCTTTAAGGAAGCCTTGTCTTCAATGTCTGGATATAGGTTTAAAGAATTTTCACTTTCATGTTTGGCAAAAATGCCTTGTGGATCTTAACATAATATATGGAATTAGATTGAATTGGATTGAATCTTCCATTCGAGATCCATCTCCATCTTGTCTAAGTCAAAAGTCTAACCTTTGGGATGCCTGAGTCTTGCGTGAACTGCCAGTGCCCCATCACCACACAGGTCAGAGTCTCCAGGAGTGCATTCCTCCCCGTTTCCGGCCACCACCTCAAAGTTGTCCAAGAGATCAGTGACGGGCCCCATGGTACGGATACGGATGATCCTGAGGCTCATCAGGTCGGAGATGTAAAGCCTCCCGTCCACAGGGCTGACAGTCATGTAAAACTTGTAGGGTGTGGTCAGCGTGCTGTTAACAGGCCAAGGTCATGGACACCATTGTCAAAAGCTTGATTTTAAATTCGATTTATCAATTTATGATTATTCTAAAAAGAGAGCTACCTCCCCTAAAATTAAAACAATCCCCAAAACAAAGCAAAACAACACAAATTAAAACAATGACTCGACTATACAAAATAGAAGTAAACGGCAAATGATTATTATAATTATTATCATTATTTTTATTTTTATTAGAATTTTTTTTTTTAATCCTTATGTACTTTTCAATAGTTCAAAATTTGACCAACATCCATTGCTGCTCTTTATATCATCATCTTTACCTCATGTGCAGAATGCTGGCAATCTCTTCCCGGAATGGGGACAACTTGCGGATAAAGTTGAAGTCCCCGACGTAGACGCTACCGTCCAGACCGGATGCCAGGGCCACTGGGCTGAGAAGGCCGTTGTCCAGAGCCTTGCCGTTGCAGGCCTCGCAGTTCAGGTTCCTCCTCTGGCCACTGCCCAGGATGTTGATGATTTTCTTGGGCTTTTCCTTCAGGTAGATGTTGGTCCCGTCACCTTTATGCAGGATGCCTGTATACAGTGGATATTCAAGTTGGAAATCAATCATTCTCGGACTTTAAGGAGATAAAAATACCTAATCAAACAACTCAAACAATAAAACCAACAACTGCAAACCACAAAGCAAAGCACAACATGACACTCACTGGAATCAGTAAAAATAATTAAATAATAAACATATCCTGCATTGCAAAGAATTGATATAACAACAGGGCCTATATGAATATTTCCTCAATGAAATAATTACCTATTATAATGACAGTATCCACTCATGAACTTACCTTCCTGGTGGTTGTAGGTGTGGTGTATGTCTAGATTCCACCCACCGATGTATGAGGCAGTCATATCGTAGCCATTGAGGGTAGCACTGCGAGTCTCCCAGTAAATGTGGTCACAACCCAGGTACTGGTATCCAACGTACACTGCGTCAAGGGAAAGACAAATTTGGTCATTGGGGTCATGATCTTGATTGAAAATACCTAGCGTAGTCTTAGTATATTAAGAACTTTGGGAATGTTCAAAAGGATATTCGCCTGAGTTTGTCAGCTATTCTGAAGACTAGACTAAGATTCGTCTTCAAAACACCTGAGAGTCTCAGTTAACGGAGTGTTGCTTCAAATGTGAATGATAAATATATAATTTTAATAGTACGCTCTTTATGAATTGATATTTATATTCATATTTAAAATTATAGTAAATGATAAAATATATATATTTATAAATAAATTTGATTAATCATACTTCTTGACTAATTGTCCAATGTTGCTCAAGTGATAGAACCTACATACAATTCTTACTGATGGGCCAGTCTCTAATCAGGCCCCTTGTACCAACTCTTTATAGATCTTCTCTCAGGAGTCCCATTATATTGAGGAGTCTGGTGGTGATCCGCTCTTGATGGCTATAAGACCACAGACATTTGAAAACACACGGACGCTTATTCTAATATCCAAGTAGACTCACCCCTGGCATTGACGATGCCGTAAACCTTCTGCTTGTATGCGTTGAGTCTATCCCAGGCAAAGGTGTACTTGAGGTTCGGATCCGCCTCGAACAGCTTCTCCAAGACCACCCCCTGGACGGACACCCTTAGATGGACCAGGGCCAGCGTGTTGGGGATTTCCTCAGGGGTCATCTGGATCATGATGAGTGACATGTAGCCTGACGACTCGGAGCTGTGGTAGACCAGGTGGACGTCTGTGCCAGGAATGTCAAGACTCTCTTGCAACACCTGGAGTTGAATGATAGAAGGATGTGAATGAGGAAATCATGTTAACAATGGACATTCTTGAACAGCGCATATTCTCCTGTCAGAGAGGTTAAATAGCATTCAATTTACTACAGTAGTGCTTACGACCGTTATAATGAGATTAATATTCAATATGCTTCATATGACATCGCTGATTGGACCTTTTTGTTTTTGGAATGGCAAAAAGAACAGGGTATTATAATAACAATAATAGTAATAATAATAATAATAATAATAATAATAATAATAATAATAATAATAATAACAACAATAATAATAATAATAATAGCAGTAGTAGTAGCAGTAGTAGTAGAAGTAATCAATGCTGTATATTTATGATTGAGGACTTTAAAATTTGCGCCGCCTCAAACCCACAATCACTGAACTCCAAGACTTCAAATATTCTGGGGTATATTGTCTACGGTTGATGTGTATTTATGTTTATTTACAACGCCATAATATTCACTGTTGTTCTATTTTTCGGTAATATTTTGTTACACAATAACAATCCATATTTTACGATTTACAAACCCTTCACCACTAGGCTTTTTCACACGTTTTACTAGAAAGCTTGGTATCGGCACTCTTCCCCCTCTAGGCTTACGTAGCGTCTCTAGCAACCAATGAAAACCGGTGTTCTAATCTGCATAGCAACCAATGAAAACCGGTGTTCTAGTCTGCATGGCTCACAACCAATACATCTGGATTTACACCTCAAAAAATAATCTAGGTCAGGGTCGACACGGGTCTACACGGGTATTTAGTACGTGTGGTAGATATATCGCACCAGGTCTGTCAGTTACAGGAATAGATCTAATTCTGCACAAGGTCTGCACAAAAATCCAACTAGATATTATACAATCTAGATCTAAGTATTGAGCTTTATTATATATATATAATAATAATATCGTGCTTTTTACAAACACGGGAAAAGCCGGGAGCCCAGCTAGTAATAATATAATAATGATAATAATGATGATATTGATAATAATAATAATAATAATAATAATAATAATAATAATAATAATAATAATGATAATAATGATGATAAGGATAATAATAATCATAATAATGATGATAAGGATAATAATGATGATAGTAATGATGATAAGGATAATAATGATGATCATAATGATGATAAGGAGAAGGATAATGATAATAACAATTATTATAATAATGATAATAATAATGATAATGATTATAATCAAGATGATATTAATGATAATAATGATGATAAGGATAATGATGATAATAATAATGATGATAATGAGGATGATATAATAATAATAATAATAATAATAATAATAATAATAATAATAATAATAATAATAATAATATAATAACAATAATAAAGGGGAAAATAATAATAACAATAATAATAATAATAATAATAATAATATAATATAATGATAATAATAATAATGATAATAATAACAAAAATAATAATATAATAATAATGATAACAACAATAATAATAAATTATCATCCCAATATTTTTCTTTACTTTTAATATGATACTTATTCCATTATGATTTCTTTATTATTATTGCACTATTACCAAGAGCAGCAAAGTGTGCCGTGGCCACTGACCTGAGACTCTGGAATGATGGTGCTCCGTTCGGGGCAGGCCCCCAGCTGGGTGTGTTGCCAGGTGGACAGGACCACAGGCCGCAGCAGGTAGTGCTCGTGGTTGTTGGACAGGGTGGTGCAGGCCTTGTCCCGCGGACGCTCCTGGTGGTTGTCCAGCGTCATGACAACGGTATCCATGGTGATGAACTGGTTCCACGGCACCAGGACGCTGGCCGTCTTGGCCTTGAAAGGGTCACGCACAAAGTCCAAGGTCACGGACCCTCCTCCGTTGACTAGAATATCGAAGCTTATTGATGGAGACAAGGAAAAAAAAATACATTATGTATGTTTATGGCAAAGCATGGGCAATGTTAATTTATTTATCATATCATTTCATAATATTAAGGGTATAATAGGTTAATAAACTTTAAAAAAAACAACCTGAAATTGAAATGGAAAATTTGAGTCATCATAGTTAAAACAAGTATAATTACACCAAATAATGTTAATCAATTAATAATCACAAACAAACATTCTGAAGTTCTCTATCAATGGTATTCTTAAAAGCATTTATACTTTATTGCATTCTTTACTCAAGTTCCTTAATTGTGAATGCAAGAGATGATACAGTAGTTTTTTTTTCCATTAGAAGCCAGTATATGTTGGACAGGCTATTACATAGGTTGTCCTTTAGAGTCCAGAGTGTGTTGGACAGGCTATTACATAGGTTGTCCTTTAGAATCCAGAGTGTGTTGGACAGGCTATTACAGGAGTGAGAAAGCTGATCAATGTGTGTGTGTGTGTGTGTGTGTGTTGTACTTACAGGCCCTCCTTGCGGGACAAGGTGTGTCCGTACAATGGTTGCGTCACCACCGTCACCCTGACGCCGATGAGGGGAGTACCGTCTGACGTCACCACACGGCCACGAATCACGGAGGCTTGACTGGAACGCGGGACAAGGAGGCAAGGATCACCATTGGCCATTTTATACAAGTAACCATGTTTAAAATTTCATATATATCATCATTATAATTATATTATAATTAGGGCTCGACAAATGAAATTCTTTGGGCACATAATGAGACATAAAACCCTGAAGAAACTGGTTACGACGGAAGGATTGATGGTGCAAGATGGAAAGAAAGACATCTAACAACATATTATATAAGAAGAAACAAGCAACATCGAAACAAACTATGAATATGCAAGAAGAGCCGACAGACGTGGATGGCAATGCATGATCCGCAAGGTCCGGAGAGGACGGGCCACGGATAAGTCAGTATTGTTATTATCAATTCATACAGAATATTGCTAAAAATTAATTATCATTTAATTTACGCTATTTCATTTATCTAATTCGATGATTCTTGATTGCTGAATATCTTTTGTTTTTTTAATTTGAAAAGCAATATCTTATAGCAAACTCAATCCTAAATTAAAAGACATTGAATGAAAAAGTGAATTGCAAGAGGTTTGTTTCTTTTGTTTTGGTTTTTTTTTTTTTTTTTTTTGATTTTATTATATTATATACGTGTATAACTTATTTAATTCCAAACCTTTCAATAAGGGGTAGCGTACAACATATTTAATCCCCACCCTTTCATTGAAGGGGTAGTATACAACGTATTGAATTCCCAAACTTTCATTAAAGGGGTAGTGTACCACTTATCTAATTTCCAACCTTTCATTGAAGGAGTTTCGAGGGGCGCTTTTCTGCACGCTGTTCTCTTCAATCAAAAATCGCATCTTGTCCAGGAAGGAAGCGGTCGGGGAGGGGGCGTTTTTGGCCAGCAGGATTTCCTTGGGGTTGGGGGAGGCTGAGCAGTAGGAGCTTTTCTTGCAGTAGGCCACTGTGCAGCAGTCTGGGTCCAGGCAGTCGGAGAGACCATCTGGAGGGAAGCAAGGACAGAGTGGACGACAGAGTTTAAAAATGAAAGGTGAGCTTTTATACAGCGCCACATCCACTTTGATTGGCCAATCAAAGCATCCAATGAAATTGCATTGGAAGCATGTAACCGAAAATCAATTGAAACGATCATTACACAAAGAAGATGGAGATGGATAGGACATGTCCATAGATGTGAAGAACAAGAGAATGAAAAAGTTGCCCTACACTGGACACCTGAGGGTAAACGAAGAAGGGGGAAGCCGAAAACAACGCGGCGCAGGACTGTCGAAAAGGAGATGAAAGACTGGAGAATATCTGGGAATGATGTGCAGACGATGGCCCAAGAAAGGGGGGGATGGAAAGATTTCGTTGTTAAAGAGTTCAAACAATGTATTATTATTTTCCCACTAGCAAGTGAACGAATGACAGAAAGGTGCGTGTTTGTGCGTGAAAACCGGGACTGCTCGTACGGGCAATCAGCATGTGAACACTAGACTACCGAAGATAGAACTTGCTAGTTTGCCCGAACGAACAGTCCCGAACATGGTGCCGAAACCCGGGACTGCTCGTGCGAGCAATCAGAATGTTTGCCACTGAGTAACATCTCCAGACAAACTAGCAAGTTCTATCTTCGGTAGTCTATTGTTCACATGCTGATTGCCCGTACGAGCAATCCCGGTTTTCAAGCACAAACACGCACCTTCCTGTCATTCGTTCACTTGCTAGTGGGGAAAATAATAATACATTGTTAGAACTCTTTAACAGTCGTTGCTGTCCTACATGCCACCCAGCGTGAAGGGCAGCAAGTAAGTAATGTTCACTTAATGTGCTCACAAGCTCTTTACAAGGGGTCTCCAACCAACAGCAACACATAACATCGAGGACCAGACACGCTGCCTGCCATGTGCAAGTACAAATTTTTTCTAACAGGGACAGCGATGTTAACTGCCAGGTACTCATTTTACACCTGAGTGGGGTGAGAAAATGTGTGTAAAGAGCCTATCCCAAGGACTCAACATCGCGCTCGTCACCAGGACTTGGACCTCTGACCTCTCACTATTCAGCACACGTGGGTACCTCTAGACCACACCACCACCGACGAGCCTGCTGGTTTGAATGTGTGGAGGGTACCAGGATAATAGCTTGGTAAAATATAACTTTATCAAATGGCATGCCAAAAATGTGCCAAAACGCCCATTTAGAATGAATAATACCACCGACGAGCGTGCTGGAATAATAGGTATGACAATTTGTTGTAGTTACATTAACAATTTATACACCTTGTCAAGAATACGCAGATGTGTTTGCCAGTCATTGTGAAGAATACTATCATCTAATAATAGTAAGGGGAGTCATAATGATAATGATGATGATGTGGATGATGTTGATGATGATGATAATAAAAAAAAATAATAATAAAAATAATGATGATAATGATGATGATGATATTATGATGATGATGATGATGGTGATGATGATGATGATGATGATGATGATGATGATGAAACTGCTAATAATGATGACAAATATTTCATTGTGAAAAACCTACACACACAAACACAGACACACACACAAATGATAAAATTGCCTTACCCAAATCATTGTCCACTTTGTCCGAACAAGACGTCTCCATGGCAACGTTGCAGGCGGCGCCTTTCCAGCCACCACGACAGTCACACTGCCAGCCCACATTGTAATGGCGGCAAGATCCGTGGTTGTTGCAGTCTCCTGGGCATCCGTCTGGGGCAGATAGAGGTGGAGAGTTAGGGTGGAGGGGGGCGGATTGATTGGAAATCAAGATCAGATGCGTGCAACCAGTACATGGCAGTTGGCAGGAAGAATCTCGTGAAACTGTATAATCTAGTTTTTCAATGATATTTTATTTCAAATTGGTATTTGCTCAAACTTGGAGCTAAAAATATATTAATAAATATAAACTGAGGAAAAAAAATCGAAGAAGGAGGCACAGGAGAGTCTGCACTCATAACCGCCATAAGATATTAAAGATATTAATAAGATAAATGCCAATGTCCTCGAATAGCAACCTCGGCAGTGACCTAAAGGGGGCATAAATCTTTGTTTGAAAATCTACGCCTCTAAATAGAGAGTTATCTCTCTTTGCCCTTTGAACTGTGGGATACAACGGAATGGAGGAAGACAAGAGCGAGGGTGTGCACAACCTACAATGGGACAATGAAGAGCCGGAATCTTTTCTCACCTTCTCCACATCTCCAGTGGACTTAAAAATAATGCAGCGTTTGCTTAAAAAAAAATCCACTAATTAATCCCCGAGAGGTAAGCTGATTTTTGGTTTTTAACGAAAACCGAGCGTCAGCCGTAAAGCAGTGACCCAAACGGAGGCAGCTTGTGTCAATAACAACCTTGACAAAGGGTCAAATCCCAATGTGCTGGACAAGATTCGAACCATCGACCTTGAGGTGTGAGTCCAAAGCTCAAAGCTGTCCCGCTGTTGAGGATTTTAGCCCTACTTCCCAACTCTCCGCCCCCCCCCCCCCCAAACACACACACACACAACCGCCCCCA
>JBCHJU010432341.1:0-13602 GCA_039654505.1 Plocamopherus imperialis
TAGTAGTAGTAGTAGTAGTAGTAGCAGTATCATTATCGTTAGTATCATCATCATTATCATCATCATCATTATTATTATTATTAATGATAATGATAATAATAATAATAATAATACAAGTATTATTATTATTATTATCATTATGATTATTATTATTATTTTCATATTATTATTATTATTATTATTATTATTATCATTATTATCATCATCATTATTATTATTATTATTATCATTATTATTTTTATTTCATGTATTATTATTATTATTATTATAATTATTATTATTGTTATTATTATTACTATTATTATCATCATCATTATTATTATTATCATAATGACTTTTATTACATGTGTTATTATTATTATTATTATTATTATTATTATTATTATTATTATTATTATCATCATCATCATCATCAATTGAACAGGATGTTTCTTTACCAGTTTGGACGTGCAGGAATCTAACTAGTGACTACAAGTTGGTCTCATCACGATATGTGGTCAAATTGTAGTCAAAGAGTTAAACCGTACTCAGGCCCATATGTCAGCTTATGGTCGACAAAGAATTAAAGAGAAAGGCCTGTCTCAAGAAGCTGCAAAAATTATTTGCCATGGCTAGGAGCAATCCACCACAGCAATGCAACTAGTGTAATAAGAGTTGGCCATCTCATTGTAAACACCACAATAATCACCCTACCTACCTCGTCTTTAACTGAAACCTCTGAATTCCTCGCCCAGATGTTCAACTCGGGGTTAGTCGCATAGCTCTGCAGACTCTTCCAAAAGTCATCATTTAAATTTATTGTTGTCTTCTCTGATGGTAGTTCAATTCACAACGACAATCAATTGTTCACTTTTAACAGGTTTTTTTCTTTTCACCCTAAGCCCAACTTAACCAAAATATTCACACTCTTGGAATGTGTTTAGAATTTCTTCAAACGGGGTTCCCGCATGGCCAGCTCTCATTAAAATAATTGGCCTTCATAAATATTGGGCGTCTCAGCTCTTATATAAGGCTAAAATCTATCAATGAGAACGATCTGGTATCCATGAAGAAAAAAAGGAAAGGCCAACAACAGAGAATTCCGTTTAATTTACTATTACCATTTACTGCCTGAATCAACAATCCAAGACTGGGGGCAGGACAACCCCCATCGTTGTCCCAAAATCCAGCGATTCCGTATGATGCCTACGCATCCTTGTTAGTTGTTACACTAATGCTAACAAAAACATTCAGAAGTCTTCAAAACTTTGACCGTGTTTCACCAAACCATATGACCCCATTGACAGACAAACAGCCGCTGGCTAAAGACGATGTCACGTTTGACCGGAATTGATTCTAAATCCACAGGCCGCATCAGTCTGATCTCGCAGCTTCGGCTGTTCTCTTTATTTTTGCCATGAAATTTGACAAATTCCGTATGTACTGTGCGCGGATTCTTAGATTTTCCAAATTGCTCAATGATATAAATTGAACACACACACACACACACACACACACACACACACACAAAAGGCGTATGTACTTTGATGCCCTATACTCCCCTATCCCATTTGCAGAGTACAATGAAACTTGGCACAGATCAAGAAAGAATATATTTATGTTAGTGTGACAGATAATATGATATAAAGCCATAAAGGAATAAAGACGGGATCGAATTTAAAGTGAGATCCATCAAGGGACCAAATATCGACAGATTTCCTGTGCTGACTGGCTCATGGCTAGACTGTGATGGTTGATAGACCCAACATTTAATGATGCGTTCGGACTTTGATACCCAGAACTATTGTAACGAGAGCAGACGACTTAACATTACTGTCTTAGAACATTTCTACCGCAAAAGATCAATGAAAAACAGAATTTATCATCTTTTAATCCATTTTTTCAAGTGAATTTGAATTAAATATTTTCTCCTACCAGATAGTATCGCATTCTTCAAAGATCTAACCTGAATCGCATGTCTACACCAGTACCCAAAGCTTTAGATTTAGAACTCTAGATTTATATTTAAAACTAGATTTAGATTTAATCTAGGCCTAGATCTAAACTGAGAATCAACACGGTTTTGAGCCTAGAAGACAAAATCATCATCGTGAGCTTATCTTTCATACCACTTCAAGAATTAAAACAAAACAGTAAGAACATTTGTCAAATTTTATTTCGATATTTATTGTTCAAACTTTTAATTAAAAGCGGATTGTTTGAAATCTGCTCACAGGATTCTTGTGAAAGTTGGTATGCAACGAAAACTAGGAATGTTCCCTTAATGTGTGAATTTTCAATAACTTTTGTTCCATAATCTACGGGTTATAGCCGTCCAAAGTCCCACGTCATTTTTTAAATCCACCCGACATATATAATTATGAAATTATATCATAAAATTTATATTTTCATTGTTTCTACAAGTTTGTCCTGGAGCTCACAATTCCGCACGGTTCTATTAAACAAATAATTTACCAAGCTTGATGTGGTCCACTTATTTATTTGAGGTTTTTCAGCGTGGTTACAACCAGGTAAATAAAAAAAACCCCACCAAGTTTTATATTCTCGATTTGGCCCTAGTGCCGGTGTAAAGATTTCAGATTACCCCCCATTTTCAGGTTACCCCTTCTATTTTCTCGTTACCCCCCCCCCTCCCCTTTTATGCCTTATAGCGTAGAATCAAAGACGTAAGAGAAAGAATATATTATGGTTCTTAAATCAAAATAGTTATGATGATTATGCTGTTGTTTAAAGAACACATAGATCTAGATAGATCTAAATCTAGATCTAGATTCTAGATCTAGATCTAGAATCTAGGTGGTACTACTAATATCACGGCTGTTTTCACTATCACTATCATTATCCACTGGGCTAGCCTACCAAAACAGTCACTGTCTCTGCCAAAATATTACTTCTTTAGCACTAGAAATTAAAAGTTTTCTTTGAAGAAAATATTTCTATTGTACTGTATGTTTGTTATAAGATCTAGGTAGATGTGCTAGCATTGTAAATGAAATAATATTGCAAATTTTATTTAGATCTATATCTCTAGATAGATCTAGTCTAGATTCAAGATCTAGATCTAGATCTATGTATAGATTCTAGATTCTACTACAAATATCTCGACAAAACCAATCTTCTAGGTCTCGATCTCGTTCTAGAATTAGATCTTGAATCTAGATCTACATGTAGATCTAGATCTAGGCCTTGATATAGATCTATATATCGATAGATCTAGATCTATTCTTTGTATAACCTGTTCTATCTAGCGTTTCGTCTGAAACGAACAGCTAAGCTAACACTAACCAAGCCATTACTCGTTTAGAATCCCTAGGTCCAGATCTAGATCTAATCTTGCTCAATATCTAAAATTCTAGATCTAGATCTAGATCAAGATATAACATTCTAGATCTAAAAAATCTAAATCGAAATCTACGTTGTCTAGATCAAGCCCAACCCGCTAGATCGACAGATACAGTATATTATCTAGATCTAGATAACATCTATATTATACATTCTAGATCTAGAACAATTTATTAAACCCAAAAGTGTTCATTTAAAATAGATCTAGCCTAGTGGTAACTATAGCAGAGGAGTTTTGCTTTGGACTTTGAAGTTTATCGCATTTTGGAGATCTTTTACACGGGGGTAATCTGAAAATAGAGGGGGTAACCTGAAATCGCGGTTTCAGATTACCGGGGGGTAACCTGAAAATGGATTCAGGCTACCGGGGGGTACCCTGAATCTGTTTTCAGGCTACCGGGGGTAACCTGAAAAGGGGGTAATATGAAAATACTACACCGGCCTTAATAGGCTATAATTTCGACCACCCGGAACAACCGGAGAATTTCCTCGAAGTCGGCGTTTTCTGGGGAGTAGACAGAAAGAGGCGGGTGGGAATGGACGGATGAATTCCCATCCTATTTGGACAATTGACGCAGCACTTGACAGACAGTCGGTCGATGATGCACATACAGACGGCCAGGCACTCCAAAACCACTCCAGTCTCGTCGGCTAAACCGGACGTGCAATAAGAGTTATGAGTAGGAGAATTGCGTCGTTAAGGCAGAATTATATACAATTGTTATCGGGGGCGGATCTACATGAGGACACTAGGGACACTTTCCCCCCTAACATATCAACAGGATTGTCTTCACAAGAAATTGAAATAAATGAAAATAAAAGCAAAAAACGGGAGAGGGATATAAAAGAAAATTGGTTATTCACCAGCTAAAAAAATAAAATTAAAGCAGATTAAACAAGTAATCACGGTTCGATCCACTAGATGCCTTTCTCCATTAAAAATCTAGCATAGGCCTACCGAAGATCTAGCACTTTTCCGAGACTAGATCTAGGCTAGGACTACGCCAGTATAAGTCTAGTCACACGCACAACAACACGCGGTTCGCTCAGCCGTCAACAGAGTGAGAGAGGACGGGCTGGATCTCGGACAAATTTCCAACTGTCCCCCTTGCCTTCTCTAAAAGTTCTATGAAATTATGGTAGGCCCCAAGGCCTACGTTGCCGACTATTTAGATGGCTTTGAAAAGGATGCAGGGGGAACATGTCCAAGAGTTGCCAGATTGCATGAGATCAGCCCAACTTTTAAAATTGTTTAATTCAGAAATGCCTTCAACATTTGTAAATTTCATTTTGTCCTTGGAAATTCACAAAATCGAACAAAATCCAATCATATCAAAGTTAATTTTGGTTTGGGGGGTTAAACATACAAATGACGAGATGCATTAAGATATTTAAATATCAAAAGGAGAACAGAAAAAAGGGCCGATCAGTTGTATTTTAATTGTCTATAGTGTGATGGTACAGTGTACAGAAATTTTAACCCAGCTGTTAATGATAATCTAAATGATTGACAAGTAGCGTTGAAAAAAGGCAAGATTTGGTTTCTATTGTTAATTGTTTGGAGGCGATTTTAAGGACACTAATTGAAACATGAGAGTCGTCAAGTAATAGAGTTGCATCATTAACGATTAGCTAGATCTAAACTAGCTCGATTCCATTATAGATAAAGATAAATACATGTGTACGTTAAAATTTGTGTGAATCATCTTACATATTTGTTGTCCTCTTCATAATTGCACTTTGTTTGAAATGGTACGATGGTACAGTGGAAAGAAATTTTAACCCAGCTGTTTATGATTGACAAGTAGCGTTGAAAAAAGGCAGGATTTGGTTTCTATTGTTAATTGTTTGGAGGCGATAGCATTATAATTTTAAGATTAAGGGCACTAATTTAAACCGGAGAGTCATCAATAGAGTTGAATCATTGCCGACTAACTAGATCTTAACCTTGATTCCATTATGTAAATATACATGTGTAGCCTACGTTAAAATTTGTGTGAACCATCTTGAATATTTGTTATCCAATTTATAATTATTTTGCACTTAATTTGAAATCATCAAAACAAAGTGCCCCCGAAGCATAAAGGGGTGAATCCGCCACTGATTGTTATTATTAATAATATCATTATCAGTAGTACAAGTGCTCCGGAGGTAGCCTTGTGGCTGCAAGAGCTTTTTTTTTTTTCTTTTTTTATTATATAATTTTTTATCCTCAGTCTTCATAATAGCTTAAGCTAACAAACTCAGATAGTTGAGTATTTCTGTTTTTGCACTGAAAGCAATTTATTTTTATTGTAGTATTTTGATATTAGTGTTGTACATTCAAGCTTCTGTTTGAAGAAATCTTCTGTGAAGATTATTTGTCTGAATCTAGATCTAGATGTAGCTCTAGAGCTGAATAGATGTAGATCAAAGACACTATAACGATAAGACAGGACAGCCCCCTATCTGTGCTTTATAATTTAGGTGCTCATCGGCGGTGCGCACTAACTGCTAGGGGTGCCAAGTAAACGCAAGTATTTAAGTTTAATTTAAGTTCCTTTTCCATTGCGAACGCGACTTGCTCTTTCTTACAATAATATTAATAATAAACTGCTCAGCGCCCCCTAGCAGCTAGAGCGCACCAGAATTAAACGCAAAAATAGCCAGCTGTCCTGTCTTAAGCCTATACTGTCTTTGTCTAGATCTAGATCAAAGCATAGATACGACAAACCTGACAGAAAGGCACGTTGAGTGACACGTTGAGTGCATCATTCGTTGATGATTCACGTGACGGGAAATGCCTCAAAGCCTCTGTACATTATTCGGATACGTCCAACATAGAGTATTAGCTGGCTTCCCGGCTCTGTCTGTGTTTATACCCCCCCCCCACACACACACACTATATTATAATATTAAAAATATAGTATAGAGGTCTCTTTTTAACTTTTAAGAGATTCTAGATCTAGTAAGATTTTTTTTAAAATACAGATTAGGTGAAGAATTAGATCTATTCCCCCAACGTACGAGAACCCGTTTAGACGTAGATCTAGATTCTGTCTAGAGATCTGAATCTAGATAACAGTATGTCATAACAAACTGAAGTCACTCTGGTGACTTCCTGTGTGTTGCATGACGCAATATAGTAGGACACACCAGGTGACACTGATTAATATTAGTTGCTAGAGACGCTACGGAAGCTTAGACGGGGAACGGTATCGATACTACGCTTTCTATTAAAACGTATGACGAGACTAGTGGTAAAGGGTCTGATAATCGTAAAATCGTAAATCGTGAAAAAAAAGGATCAAAAAAAAAAAAAAAAAAAAAAAAAGGAGAGAGAAATGAAAAAAAATGGATCAACCACTTTCTATTATTTAACCATTGATCGACTGTATTGTTGTGTAAGTTTTCCTAATATCAACCAAAGGCACATAAAGGCTTAAAACGAACATTACAAATGCACCGAGCGTCATCAGAACCAAGTGAGAAGTCTAGAAGTGTTTCAGCGTTGTCGAGAGGAAATGTCTACTTACATGACAGTTGTCTTCGTACTATGGTTGGCTTCATTGACTATGCGCACGACAATATTATGAACCAGTTTTGCTTTCTTTTATGTCTTTTTTGATAACCTAAAGAAAATGAAAAAGATTCGTGTGTGACTGTATGAAGCTTAAAATATTGTAGGTAATAAATGTCTGCACTGTCTGTATAGTAAAGATACAGAAGATTTCAAGCAGAAACTTGAATGTACAACACTAAGATTACGATACTAGAACAAAAAAGTGCTTAGGCCCGTTGACAAAAATATTCAGCTATCTGAGTTTGCCAGCAATTATGTGAAAACTAAGACTGAGGCTATGTCACCGTTGGTAACGATTTGCGCATTTAAATCACTTGATTAATATTCTCTTGGTTGGGGGTAGGGGTGGGGTTGGGTTGGGGGGAGCACCTAGGGATCTCAGTCGATTTCATTCATCAGTCGACAGGAAAACAAAACACATCCATTCACTACATGCCAAAAAAAAAAAAAAAAAAAGAAAAAAATGCTGTGACGTTTTGTTCAGTGAAATGTAAATAGCTGTCTTCTGCCTGAGTCTTAATCCTATAATCATGGTAGCCATTAACCTTGAGTGGCTCATCAGTTAGCCAAAGCCTGAATCTTGCTTTAGGTGACTCCTACTAGTTCATAAAAAAATGTTTTAGACACTAATATGAAAATACTAGAGAATATCACTTTAGGCGCATTGACAAGAATGCTCAGCTAATTGAATTTGTCAACTATTTTGAAGGCTGAGACATCCGTAAGCGTTATCCTTTTATCGAGATTCGTTGACATGTCGCGGAGTCCTTGAGATTGCCTTTTTTATTTCTCGTCCGCCTAAGTGCAAAAAGTTAGATCGGATACATTAGTTCCAAGGAACTTCAGAAGACTAGGCTGTAATAATGAACAATAACAAGCAACCTGTCATAAGAACAAAAACATAGAGCATAGAAAAAATACTGTTATGATAAAGGAAGGCAAATTATGTGTGGACCCACTCGAGATTGAACCCGGAGCGATAGTCCCAACCGCCTTGCAAGGAAAAAAAAACGTGTATTTATGCACCGCAGCGTGTGCTGATATGATATGTTCATGATCCCAATTTAACTCTTTGGCTGCAATTTTCCATATATCGAGATGCGCACGTTCATGGGTATCCCGATACATGGGCAAGTTGGGGTCAAAGAGTTAAATCGTATTCATTCTTGTGAATACCGATGTATGGCACAATGAAATAGACCTGACACATTAGATCTACACAATTTCAATAGGCCCCGCAGCGAATAATATTACAAACAGAGGGAAGAATTTGTAAAGAAAATTTTAATAAGCGTATTGGCTTGGACAGGTGGTTTGGTTAAACTAAATTCGTGCTCACCCGGGTATAATATTTAGGATTATGATAGAACGAGTTTGAAAAAGTAGTCTCCGATAAAAGTAATACCTAATAATAGAATATCTGTACGGCTATAGCGTACAATGGAATAAATCTGATAAAATATATCTAGACAATTTGAATAGGTCCCCTTGAGAATGATTTTATAAATATAGAGTGATTTTTAAGAAAAAATCGAAAGAAAAAATTCGCGTCCACTGACAATTCAACCTGGGACAATTATTGGCACTGAATCGTCCTGCCCAGAGCAGAAGAGGTCTCTTACCGTTTCATCCTTCTCAAAGATGCCTTTAAAAATTGTGTTTGCAATCATTCCTCATGTGTTTTATTGAAATTTTCTAAATCTATTGAGTTGGATCTTTTTAATTTTGTAATCGTTCTCAATAGGGACCTTTAAAAATTGTCTAGAAAAATTGTCTAGATCTATTGTGTCCGAAATATTTCATTGGGATTGTAATTCTTCTCTATGGGGGCCTATTGAAATTGTCTAGATATATCAACGATCGTCAATTAATAGGATAAAGAACTCGAAGTATTTTACTACATAATTGATGAGAACAATTCAGAGTCATTTCTCTTGGATGTGAGGTGCTGAATGACTTAGGCCTAGGGCGTAAAGCACGGTTGCTAGTGGTCATGACCAAGTATTGAGCGGCCTTTTTGTATGCGGTAGGGCGTAGGCCTACATTTTTATTGCCCACAACACTTCAGTAGCAAGGGACGACACTCTCGTCGAAACCTCGACAAAACGACGCCAGTTCTTTAGGCTATCTTATTAAATTCACGATCGTTGGATATATTGTGTCAGAAATATTTCATTGGGATTGCAATCCTTCTCTATGTGGCCTATTGAAATTGTCTAGATCTATTGTGTCAGATCTATTTGATTGTGTTTGTATCATTCTCTATTGGGCCTATTGAAATTGTGTCGATCTATTGTATCATATCTATTCTATTTTGTTGTCAACCATTCTCAATGGGGCCTTTTTCAAATTATCTAAATCTATTGTGTCAAAACTATTTCATTTTGTTTGTATCATTCTCCATGGTGGCCTAATGAAACTGTGCTACATCCATTGTGTCAGATATGTTTCAACATCTTTTGTATCATTCCCAATGGGAGCCATTTAAAATTGTCTATATCTATTGCTCAGAGCTATTTCGTTGTCTTTGTAATCGTTCTCGATGGGCCTATTCAAATTGTTTAGAAATATTTTGTCAGATCAATTTCGTAGTGCTTTTATCAATACCATTGCCTAAAAATAATGCATTGTTTCTACACTTAAAACGTAATTTATCATACCGCTCGAATACCCATTCAACATAGATATCTTAGGCCTGCCTACCTATCTACCTACCTACCCACTTCCTAACTACCACCACCCCAACAACCACCAGCACCAATCTTAATATGGGACTTGTGTCTGAAGAGGGTCGGTGTGAGCTGGCTACGGAAGTGGCACCATTGAGCCTCTCTTCTGAACACGATGGCCAAGTGGCCTAGCCTGGCCTAGCATCACGACTAACTGGACTGACGTGGATAGAACGAAAAAAAAGATAAGCAACCAAAAACCCAACAACAGCTACTAGATCTAGACCTCGTCTTGTGTGTCTGTCTGTCTGTTGGTGACCGAAACTGCTACTTCAGCCACGCGTAGGCATACAGCGTAGTGTTCCTGACGGATCAGCATCGTTTATAATATCTATTTAATCAATAAAGGAATATTATAATCCGTACTGGCTTGAGTCTCACTGACTTTAGATTTTGTACATTATATCCGTGAGAGCCCGATTTGATTTTCATTTTTGTGGTAGTGGTAGTAGTTGTTGCTCGACGTCATTTAGAAATCATGAGCGAAGAAAAAACTCCGGGTAAGTGCTACAAATATCCATAGCAGTAAGATAGACTGGAGTTTCATTTGTTGCTTTTGTTGTTGTTATTGTTGTTGTTGTTGTTGTTGTTGTTGTTGTTGTTGTTGTTGTTGTTGTTGTTGTTGTTCTCGCTATTGTTGATTTTTTCTTTTGTCTTTGAGAAATCATGTGCTCGGAAAAATCACCGGGTAAGTACAATTACACATTTCGCCGATTACAAGATCGTCTTCACCCTTCATAAAAATATTTGTGTCCTTAGACTCTGTGCTTATTGTAATGGTTTAACAGAGAGATAGATCTAATACATGTAATATAGTTGGTGTTACCATATAAACGTATTGCTATAAGTATTCGGATATTCATTCATTTTCCCACCAAAGTAAACTTTATTGAAGTCACTCATCTCATTTTTATCTTTAAAAAATATAAAAAAAAAGATAATAAAAGTTGGTCAATACAAAGACAAGAAGCGAAATTTTTTTGTTGACGCTACGATTGACATTAAATAAACTTTACTACTTTTTTGAGGGGGGTGGGACGAAGGAAAACCTGAAAATGTGTACTTATACGTTTAAATAACGACGATTACGATACACGAATTGCATCTGCGGATTCGTCTTAGAGCCTGTTTATTACTACTACGTCCCTTATCGTAAATCATGCATGGCGCCCAGAGTTTGCCCGTTTACCAAGATATGATCGCTTTGTTAATGACTATTAATTTCTATTATTATAACTTAGCTGCCTTGTATTTTCTTGGCAGATTCATTAATCTGTAAATAGCTAAAAACCAAAATTTAAAGTTCTTCGATGTTTTGTTTTCTTCTTTGTTTTGTTGTTTTTGTTTGTTTTTGATTTATGTTGATGTTGGTCTTTTGTGTATGTGTGTGTGTTTTTTTTTCATTTTTTGTGCTTTGTTTTTTAAAGAGTGCTGTCGCCCTCAAAGTCGTTCTGAAAAAGCCTGTTGAATCCAGCATTATCATAATATAGGCTACCAAGTCTCTACGTACCATAAACTGGTACAACGACATTAGAACGATACAACTCTTCGACTACCATTTGCACGTACTCCGAGTACTCGAGTATCGAGATGAACACGAACGTGCTTATTCCGACGTATAATGTGCGAATTGTAGTATCATAATCTTCTACTACCATTAAAATTTGCAAACACTACGACTATTGAGACGAACACGAACTTGCTTATTCCGTCGTATAATGCGCGGATTGAAGTAACATAATAAGCGTTTTATTGAGCTCCCATCACTGTATGGGCTTAAAGTGAGTAAAGAGTCCAAAAGCGACCATGCCAGGCATATTGAAATAATTTGGTCGTCGATGAATCCATACTCTTTAATCGGACCTATTTTGACTTTTACCTTTGTATGTTTATTTCTTTATTTATTATCAGCGGGTTTTTGTGTGTCTGTTTTTTTTTACTTATTCTTTCATTTATCTAGTAATTTATTATCCATTTATTTATTTATTTATTTATTTATTTATTTATTATCAGTATTATGTATTTAAATATTTGTTTATTTACTATTTATTTAGTTATTCATTATTATTCATTTATTTATTTATGTTCCTGTTTATTTAGTTATTGTTTATTTATGCACCGGTTTATTTATATTGACTTATTTAGTTATTATTTAGTTATTTATTTATTATTATCCCTTTTTATATATACTTATTTATTCATTTATTCGTAGTCCTCTCTCCGTCAGATATGGAAGGCAAAGGCGACTACCCACCCCCCTACACCGGCCAGCCTGGCTACCCAGCACAGCCACAACCAGGCTACCCACCACAACCACAACCAGGCTACCCAGGACAACCACCCGCCGGTTACGCAGGCCAACCACCCGCTGGCTACCCAGGACAACCACCCGCCGGCTACGCAGGACAGCCGGGATACCCTGCCCAGCCAGGATACGCGGTAGGACCACGGGTCGTCTGCTTTCGTTGATTTGAACGTTTTGATGTCTGTTTTCGTTGGCGGATTTGGATGATTTGGCGTATGTTTTCGTTGATTTGGATGATTTGGTGCCTGTCTTCTTCGACTTGGATTTGGACTATTTGACGTATTTTTTCGTATATTTGGATTAGGATGATTTGTCGTCTGTTTTCGTTGACTTGGATTTGGAAGATATGGCGTCTGTTTTCGTTGACTTGGATTTGGAAGATATGGCGTCTGTTTTCGTTGACTTGGATTTGGACAATTTCGTGTCTGTTTTCGTTGATTTGGATTTGAACGATTTGACGTCTTTTTTCGTATATTTGGTTTTGGTTGACTTGGTGTCATTTGGTGTCTGTTTTCGTTGATTTGGATTTGGAGGATTTGGTGTCTGTTTTCGTTGATTGGGATTTACCTGATTCGGCGTCTGGTTTCCTCGATTCGGACGATTTGGCGTCTGTTTTCGTTGATTTGAATTTGGACGATTTGGCATTGTTATCGTTGATTTGGACGACTTGGGCGTTTTGTAGTTCACATCTAGAACTACTTTTCCTAAATTCTTTACGAGTCTTTTAACATTACTTGTATTTCGTCAAGCGTTTTAGCAGAGACCATAATGTCGTCAGCGAATAAGAGGGTGTCCCTTCAATCTTTTCGGCTCACAGAGCCGAAGGTTATCCCGGTTTCCGTAGAGTGAAACGGACAGTGACATACTGGGTGAAGTATTCTCCCAACTATTTTGAATGTTACCAATTTTATTAGAGAAAAATAGGCCCATACTTGTAAAAATCAATCCATGTACCTTTCTGGGTTTTTCCCACCTTTTCGTCCTGTGGTAGGCAGGATGAATGAGTGCCTTGTCCCATCGGAGGCGGACAATAAATTAGGAGGTCCCATAATGCCGTTGCGCATATTGTAAAAGAAGCCTCGCTGATTAAAATCGAAAAGAGCAGTCCGTCACCTGTCAAAATTCAATTTTAATAAAAAAGCTTTTTCGGTATCATGCACCCCTACAACCTCTTGTAACTAAGACATTGACAATTTCTTTACTATTATTACTACTATTTCTATTACTCCTACTATTGGAGTCAGACAAGGATGCATTCTGTCTCCTCACCTTTTCAACATATATACAGAACAAGTCATACGTGAATCTGATATTGAAGACATGGGTTTACGAATTGGTGGTCGAAACTTAACGAATCTACCTTATGCTGATGATACTGCTCTTGTTGCAGATAATTTGACAAGCATGAAGCGAATACTTCACAGAGTTGACACTGCAGGCAGAGTTGCAGGCCTCAAGCTGAATGCAAAGAAAACCAAAGTACTTCATATGGCTAATCCTGGAAGTGATTCTCCCACAGAAAATGAGATCAAAATTGACAAAGTCCCTATAGAAAGAGTAAAAGATTTTAAATATCTAGGATCAATAAAAGCGGATGATGCATCATGTTCCAAAGACATTAAATGCAGAATAGGAATGGCCAAAAAGAAAATGACTGAGCTTAA
>JBCHJU010432452.1:0-13600 GCA_039654505.1 Plocamopherus imperialis
CCCCCCCCCCCCCCCCCCCCCCCCCCCCCCCTCCCCCCCCCCCCCCCCCCCCCCCCCCCCCCCCCCCCCCCCCCCTTTACCATGAAGCTCTAATTTGCTATTTTATTTGTTAACCAAAGAACTTTTCTTAAATTATTATTTGGGACAAATATATATATATGTACTTTGTTTATGTAGCTCTAATTGGGCTCTCATTTTTCAGATTTCTCTGTAATGTTTTTCACTGCAGTCTCATTAAAATGTTCTGATATATAATACTATATCTTTACATATTTATACAGATACATATAAATATGGCATCTTAAATGATAATATATAATAATAATAATTGTGAACACATTTTTTTTTTTTTAGAATTGCTGTGTGATTTAAATGTTCCATCGTGATGATTGCCATTGTCAGAAAACGGTTTTCTTTGCCACATTCATCCATGTCCTAAGACGTTCCTTGTTTCAAGCACTGATCACTAGACTGAATTATGTTTCAGTTTGAATTCACCAGAGACTATGATTATGCGTAACCTCTTTTGAACTACTTTCTTTATTGTACTTTAAACTTCATTTTGCTCAATTGTAAATTTCTTGACTTCACCCTTTATCATTTTTTGTTACTCGTTTGTAAAGAAATGAGACTTTAGCAATTGTTTTCCCAGTTGAAGACCAAGAACTCCCTGTCCACATCATACCTTTACTTTCACTCAAGTATCCATGTGATGATTGATGGCGTATTGTTTTGCATTACAGAAGCTGCAGTGGATGTTCCAAGCATTCTTGTGAATGATTCCATCGGCCCGGCTTCGACACAGAAACTTGTGGAAGGTGCTAAGGTTCAAGCTCCACTAGCCCCAGAAGAAGACGCTCAAGTTGAAGAAGTGATGCAAGTTGCCGCCTCTGTGGCCGTGTCTCACTCAGCGCCTCCACTTGAACACAAGGAAAATGGTCAAGTAAGTTATCAATTTCCTCTATGGCTTGCTCAGCTTAAATGCTGTAGCTGGGTTATTTGGCCCCCTACTTTGCAGGATTTCTTAGTGTGGTGTCTGAATTCAGTCTCGTTTTCAAATTAAATTTCACATCCTAAAAGGGATAAATGATAATGATACTTAATAATAATGGTAACAGTCAGTGTGAAACAAACATTTGAATTTTGGATAATGTGACAATGCAAATAATACAATAGATTAAATGGATGTCATAATCATTTATGAGAGAGTAGATCAAAGTAGGGTCTAGAGTAGGATAGAAAGTAGACCAAACTATGAAACATAAATCATACTTGATGTTGAAGACTATCAAGGGAGATAGACTTTGATTTGGTTTGTGAGAAGGGGGAATGAAAGTGGAGATGATATGGGGAATGGAGGGAGAGGGATCTGTCATCATCTCTAGAGATAAAGACTAGAATAATGCAACCAGAGAAGAGAAATATAAAAAAAATAATAAAATTGAATCTTTTATTGTTTTGACCTGCATCTTAAGTATACATTGAAGCTTCAGGGAGATAGCATGAAAGAATTATTCTGTCGTGGCTGAACAGAATAATTATGAAACATAATTTGATGGAGTTAATTTTTTTTTTCTTCTTCAAAAATTTTACAAATGTGTAAATTGTTGAAGACAAAACAGAATGAATGATATGTTATCATAATTTCAGTATCTCTGTTTATGTCCATTGTTTTTTTCCAGGTTGTAAAAGACAAGTCAGGAATTCTGGAGACTAGCCTGGATGACCCATCCCTCTATGAACCCAACCAGACAATGGACGAGTCCGATGATGACCCGGAAACAGATCAGCCGGGCCTTGACGAACAGATTGCTAGGTTGGAGGAGGAAATCACCAAACCCACAATGGCAGCTGATTTGAATCTGCCTTCCCCGTCTGCCTCTTCAAAACCTGCCGAGGCCCCCAAGAAGAGTCAAGGTGGAATGTGTGGAAAGGTCTTGATGCTTTCTGTTTTCCTCAGCCTCGTCATTGCATTCGTCCTATTTTACGTCATCTTCTTTAGCAACATTCAACACCCTTTGGTGCCCAAACTCAGGCAGAACCTGAAGTTCTTAGAACCCGTCGCAGACTATGTTGGCAAGCAAGCGAAAGCAGTGGCATCCGCCTTCAAGAAGAAGTAAAGAGACAGCACTCTTCAACAAACTCATGCATGTATTTTGACTTGATACCATATAAAAATTGGTTGCTATTGTTCCATTATGTAGTTTTGCAGGTGCCAGGTCAATGACAATTCCATTTCTGTGTACAATACTGAAAAGTTAAGGTTATCAAAACATATCGATCCTTCTTTTTATCCTCGTCTCATTCAGGCAGGGTTTGTGATTTTTCCTGTCTCCTTTATTAAATAATGTTTTGTTAAGCAACGATTCTAATTTATTTCCAGCTGACAAATCTTGTTTGCTCCAAAGCCTGAGATATATAATTTGTTTTACCTCCTTGTATCCCCTTTTTTAAATACTGAAAAGGGCTTGTCTATGTTTGAAAGACTTTTTTTTTTACTTAAAAGTTAAGAAACTTTTGAAATGAAATAAAATATATAATGTAAAGGCATAAATCGTCATAATTTCTTATCTTTGATTTGTCTTAATGTATGGTACCATGTTAAGTTTCGTGGATGTAGGTATGTAGTGCCCATGTGTCAAGAATATTGTGCTTTTGAAAATACATTGTTATTTAAAGCTGGTATAGTACATGTGAGTTTCCTCTTTCTTATATTGAAGTGAAATGGTTGACACGACCATTCCAGCTGATGATGATTCCCTAGAAAACTTGTATTTCTGATACAACCAAAGTGAGATGTATTTTTTGTACAAAAATGAGAGATTTTTTTTTTTTTTTTACCCCAAAGTAGCGGGGGTGGCTGGTTATTCCATATTTGAAAAGTTTTGTTCTTGATCCATGTTGTACCAAAGAGTTTATATTTCGAGAAGCTCTTTCTTCCTATGAAATTTTGGCGTTTGTGTCTTTGCACAAGCATTTTTGCAGTAGCATCAACTTTATGATGGTGGCAGTGGCTAAATTGTCTGTCAAACACTTGCTAGATAAGCTTTTGGCTCATATAATTATAGCTTGGCTTCAAATATGTGAATTTCAATAGCTTAACAATTTGACTTTTTTTTATTATTAAGAAAAAATTTAGAAATAAAAATGTATTTTAACTCAGATTCTGTTAAAATGACTTTATCCGTTTATATCTTCTAAATGCAAGTATTTTTTGAAAATTGAATCTAGTTTGTATCTTCTTTAAGAAATATTTTGAATCTCTTCTTTGATCTGAAAGAGACTTGACATTTGAATCAGACAAAAGGCTATTCACTTTCATATCTTGATGTGCAAAATTGGTGATTTTAACCTCTTAAATTGATTTCGGATTCATTCTTGCTGCTAACAAGAAATTATAATTGACTTTTAATGAATGTTTGGTTTCATTATAAAAACAGTCTGGATTTTCCTTGAATTTTTTTCTTTAATAAACAGGACTTATATGCACAGTGTTTCTGGACTTGATCAAGGCTAGATTAACATTTACTCACATTTGTTCTGTTGTTTATAGTAATGAGGGCATTTATGTAGAGCAAAGAATCGAAACCTGTATTGATTCAGTATTGCATTTTTGACATAACCGCAGCAGTAATGAGGCCTACGTAGGGGCAAAGGAGATTCCTGAGATTAATGCAATCATCAAGTCAAGTCTACCACTCTCCCTGCCCCGCCTGCTGATTCTCGCAACATTCCCACCTCACCAGCGCCTGGCTTTCTCCAAACTTTTGTGTGGCTCCTATCACCTCATTTGTCAGTGTTTTGCTTGTAGTGTCTAGAACTGTCGAGATTTGATGATTTAGGTCATGCTTATATATAAAGCAAAAAACAAAAACAAACCAAAAAAAAAAAAAAACAAACAAAAAAAAAAACAAAAAACAAAAAGCACATAAACAATAAAAACTTTTAGAGATAGAATGAGAAGGATATAAAGCATACAGTAGTGCTATTTGTCATTCAGGCCACTTGCTATTCAGGCTTTGTGTCATTTAAGGCTTTGGTCATTAAGGATATTCACTATTTAGACTGTTGTCATTCTCAGGCCATTGGTGATTTAGCCTGTTTGCCATTCATGCTTTTCGTCAATCTTGCTGTTGGTTACACATGGAGGATGAAGAATGAGTTAGATGAAGCTGTCGTGAAGTGTGACTTATCAATGAAGTGCTTGATGGCAATTTTTTCTACAAGGTTCATTTTAATTCCAGTTTTCAATTACATTGTACTTTTGTTATTGGTACGATTTCATTTTAAAGTGAGCTTGTGGTCTGGCAGATACAATTTCATTTTGGTGCGTTTGTGTACATTTTGTCCAAAAGAGAGGGAAAAAAATCAGCTTTGTGATTTGTCCTGCCTTTAACAGCATAATGAATTTTTTTATAATCCATCATACACAGTTGTTGACAAAGGGTAAGATATGAAGAAGTTAGTGCTAGAAGCGCCTAATAGTATTTTTATTTGGAGTCAGTTACTTTCAAGTTGTATAGTGTGTTTATGTTAGGTTTTGTGTTAATTCTTTATTTATAATACAATGTATTCAACAAAGTTGTTCTCAAGTTACCATTAAATTTAATGTGAAAGGCTGCAAAAGAAATGCCCAATTGCCTTAGACCAATTGTTATTTTTTATACTGAACTGATTGCAATGACTAGCGTATGTGATCAATTTCTAATGTCACTATGACTTCACAAATATTTAGAAGCAAAATAACTTTAGAGAAGAGAAAATTAATGAAACAAAACACTTTTAGGGCCTTTTCCATTAATGTCTTCATCCAGAACAAAATGTCAAAAGCAAGCATTGTTCATGTTGTTTAAAGTCAATGTCCTGCAGGTTATAAACTATTTATGCATTTTACCCCCATTGCTCTTAATGTAGAGCTGATATCTTATGAAATGATTTTGAAATTGTCTGTTAATAACTCAAGATTTTTTCTTTCATTCTGTCACTCAAGTTTGTTGTCCATTTTCTGCCAATTATTAATGTCCAAGTGAGTAAAAAAGCAGATGTAGCAAATAGTCTTCAGTGTAATATACTCTCAGGAAAACTTGCCTGTGTGGGATTCCTGTCAATGGTGCTGCCTCAAAGCTTTGCTGTATCTACTGATTTGGAACAACAGCGAAAATCTCTTTACCCCTTTTTTTTTTTAGATTAAATCCTTGTAGTCAATTTTAAGCATGTAATTTTGTTCTGTGTCTTTTCATTAGGATTTCCACTGAATGATTTGCCTAGCTTTTTATTGATGGTTGTTTGTTTTTTGTAAGTTGTTTTTTGTTTTTTTGTTTGTTTTTTGTCTTCTTGTTTTTCTTTTATTTATTTTTTCTCTTGTTTGTTTCTCTATTTCTATTCTTTCAAACGAGTTCAGTTTCAAACAGCTTCATAATAAATTATCAATGTTTCGGTATAAGGCGATATTTATATGCACCATCTTTTCCAAGTCGAGTGCTAATTGTTAGAAATCAGAAATGAGACGAGCACGTTGAAATTCTTGTCCATTATTAAACAAGCCATGAGTGGCACTTTAAACCTATGTAGTTTCGTTTGCGATGATCGGCTTTGTGAAGGATATGGCTATTATCAAAAGCTCTTTAAAGTGTAAAGTCTGAATTCTGTATTGAAGTGAAAATTTTCAGACAACTACAGTTCAAATTCAATCATATCAAATTTTGAGATTTGAATTTTTATAAGAATTACCTATTAATTTGATTTATAGTCTGTCTTTGGCTAAGCAAAGTCATGCTAAAATCACTCACTCCCATTTATTGGCTCAGTAAGTGTTGTAAAGCAATATAAAAATCTGTGGTTGTAACAAAATTCACGTAATTATTTTCACTCATTGCTTATTGTGAGATCAAGCATGTTATGTATGCCAATGCCAATAATTAAATATTATCTATATAAAAATTAATTTATGCTATATATATATATATATATGATATATATAATAATAATAACTTATACATCTGTACATCTTTCATGCTTCTAACATATTGTATATGCTGTCAAATTTTGATACTAATTTTGTTTCATTTATGTAAGAAAGAATTTTTATTTGCACCCTTAATTTTGTCACAATTTGCATGACTTGAGAATCTCATTCAGTCCTTTGTTGTTTTCCTCTCTCTTATTTTTTTAATCATTGAAATACAATTTCCTAAATTCAATTTTAGTTTACTTTTACAGTTTAGTTATGAAAATTGCTAGTCTAGGCTTTTTTCCCCCTTTCTGTTACAACAATAGTTTATAAATTATATACACATTTATGCTATTAAGATCAAGAAAAAATATTTTAATATTTATAAATATTTAATATAGATCAAATGAAGTTTACAAAGGAGTTTTGTAGTTTTAAGATCATGTTAAATGATATCAAGATGGAGGCCAACTGATTTTTTTGTCAAACCACATCCCTTCTGATTTGTTTGCTTGCAGTTTCTTTCATCTTTGCCGCATCGGGTCATTAAAGATAAAGACCTGAAATTTTTTTTCAGTGTATCCATACTCTTCTCTTACTAATGATTAAAAAAGAGGAAATGAGAAGCATTTCTTTGTACATTCAGTTGTCAATTACATTATGTTGAATACCAACCTTTTAAAGCTAATTTGTCTTTCCTCATGAAAATTGTATATTTTCCTGTCTGCTCTAAGCAAAGCATTGTAGACTTTTGTACTCAGAAATATGTAATGGCATATCGTGGATTGATGTTTTGTTTCTTAAAAAGCATCATGTGTTGAAATAGATTCAATGCCTATGATTTTTAGAAAAAGATGTTTCATAATGAACGGGCAAAAACATCGCACGTTTCGCACCTTTCGTTTGCGATTTCCTGCCAGCAAGACATTTTACACCCAACCCTTTTTCTTTCCATCATTGCTTAATTATGGGGGAGTCTTGTTGTATTTTGGATCCTTAAGAATGAAAATCTTAAAAAATTAAAAATGTGTATGCTAATGTGTCTTTGGTTCAAATAGCACAACCATTATTCTTTATTTCTTTATTATTTCTATTTCTTTGTGATACATAGCCTACTGTAGAAGTTTACATAAAATGTAAAAAAAAATAAAATGTTTGTCATTTCTTAAGGGATTTTTCTTCCTCAGCTTTCCCATAACAATGATTATTGTGAAGATTTCCTGTTTGTTTGGGGGTTTTTGTGTTGTTTATGGGGTTTTTTTCATGAGCATGTTTTTTTCTCATAGTAGGCCTATTTTAAATAATTAAAATATATTAGAATGGATGTAGGCCACCTCTGCAAGTGTAGGAAATATGTTTTAACAGATTCTTGTTAAATGTCTTAGGGGGTAACATTAAAATTGAATACATGTACAGTGGACCTTGCATTCAACGAGCTCGGACTCAACGAGACCTCGCATCCAACGAGTTACTTTTTAATCCCCGTTTTTTTTCCCTTATAAACTGTTAGTAAAATAAATCGGATCCAACGAGCACCCAAATAGTCAACCTCGGATTCAACGAGCACGGCCGTGGCTTGTTTGAATCAGTGGGGTCACTTTTACCCCGTCCGTCCCCTTTCTTCGTTCAGGTTTGCATCACTGCCTAACGATGAACACGTGGCCAATCGTTGATCGCTCGCAGAGGCTTAGGCCCAGCACTAAAACAATGGGCCTATTATTAGTGTTACTGTTCATTGTTCGTTATCCTGGTGAGTGGGTAGGCTTATGCCCACACCGAGAGGCAGACGCTGGCACCATCCCCTCCCCAACCCCTCAATACACATTAAATTTCAGCGAGTCATTCCAGTGGGCCTTTCATCAACAAGAACTAGATCTATCGGTGCAGGCACACACTAGTTAGCGGAGTGTGTAGATTCTAGTTCTAGTGCTTTCCCATTTCGTCCATCATTGAATCAAGTCGATAGTAGTTTGTTGCTTCTTTCTGCATCTCGTCTTTTCATTTTCATCATGCCGTCTCCTCATGCAAGTCAACCAAGCAAACTAACATGTCTATCATTTGAAACTAAGCTTAAAATACTTGAGGAAGTTGAAAAAGGAGATAAGAGTAAAGCGCAGATATGTCGTGAATATAACATTGCGTCCAGTACATTATCAACGTTTCTAAAAGGCCGGGGAAAAATAAGAGAAGCTGTTGAACAAGGATCCATATATATGTGTCCCACCTCGGATCCAATGTTGATCTCATTGAATGCGAGGTCCACTGTATATATATATATACATATAATGAGTGTAACATTTTGCAAGTGAAACTTTCCATACCCACATGGACTCAGACCGATTCCAATGACAAGATGAAGGTCCTTGAATACACATTTGAATTTTGAAGAATATGAACTGCCACCCCAAGAAGAAAACAAATAGTAAATATGAACTGTTTGTGCCTGCTTGGCCAATCTGCCAAACCTTATAGAACCATAATACACACACACACACACTACAAAACCGCTTGATTTCAAGTCCTTAGTGCTACTTTGAAGATTTCATTCAAGTGCCCATTATAACTATATTTAGAGAATTGACTCCCATAGATATTCAGCGTGATTTCTTTAATTTGCTTTCTTGTGGTTTTCCTGACATTATGAGACACACTTGTTATGAGAGAAAGCGTTTCATACATGCATGTGCATAAAATTGACAATGTTTACAATTGTCTTTGAAAGGGAAACCTTTTTGCACTGCTGCATGATAAAGTCCTCAACGTTCTTCTCCAAATCTCCATGATGTTTCAGTTTGACAACCAAGAATTTCAGCAGTCTTTCTCGAATCACACCCATCACTTCCTCTGTGCTTTCATCTTCTGGCGACTGTAGGAGACGGTTAAAAATTCCTTCCAATGCCCCTGTCGAGAAATCAGAATTTAAATAGAACTATAAACATGACCGCCTAATTCCAAAAACATAGGCGATTGCAGGAAGTACTGGAAGCCTGACTCGTCAAAATCCTTAACAACCACATCATTGCAGAAGTGCTTTGAACATTGTCTACTAAATTACAAATATCCATATCATTGTAGAAAAGCTTTGAACATTGTCTACTAAATTAAAAATATCCATATCATTGCACAAGTGCTTTGAGCATTGTCTACTAAATTACAAATATCCGTATCATTGTAGAAGTGCTTTGAACATTGTCTACTAAATTACAAATATCCATATCATTGTAAAAGTACAGACCTGCCTAGTTGAGATTTCAAAATTAGTCATGAAATGACCAAAAATTAGTAATTTGACATGAAATCAGTAATGCCTTAATTCTTCCTCCATGTTGTGAGGTAAAATTTATTATAGTTAATAAACTACAAAGTAAAGACAAACGCCATGCAATTTGTATTAGAAAGCAAATAGTCTATTAAAGTATTCCTAAAATGGCTGTCTACAACATGTCCAGGATAAATGCTACAAAACTTTTGTAAAACCATTCTTCGAATATGGAGGATGTTTATAGGATCCACATTGTCAAGGCCAAATAAGAGTTAGGGAATGTATCCCAAACAAGTGCAGGTAGTAACTGTCAGGTAGATTTGTAAAAAATAACTACAGTCAAGTCCATTTATAACCGCCTCAGTTAAAACAGGAACATGGATATGGCAGTGATGAAATAAATCCACATTTTTTCTCTCTATTATAAGTGTCAGTAAAAGGAACCTGTGCTATAAGATGGTTCAGTTTGAGCTGACTCACTTATAACACGGGACCAATTTCGTGGGAAGTAGCATTAGATCCATGAACTTCGTCTCAACTTGGGTGTTTCACCTGTCTGTCAGTAGTGCCTTGCCTAAACACAAACTTTCACTTTCAAACATGCAATGCACAACACATCCCATTCTCAATCACTAAGGGGATGTCTCTTTCACCCTTAATGGTATTACACTGAGGTCTTGGTTTGCACACAGATTAGGCCTACAAGAGGCGATGTGTGTGTGTGTGTAACTGTTAGGCCAAGCTGCAGCCAAGCCTGCTGACTGTGTGTATGTGTGTGTGTGACTGCTAGGCCAAGCTGCAGTCAAGCCCGCTGACTGTGTGTGTGTGTGTGTGTGTGAGACTGTTAGGCCAAGCTGCAGCCAAGCCAGCTGACTGTGTGTGTGTGTGTGAGACTGTTAGGCCAAGCTGCAGCTAAGCCCGCTGACTGTGCTGTGTGTATGTGTTTACTTTACAAGCCAACACCACACCAGTACACATCACATTAAATGTCCTGTTCAAAAGAAAACAGGCTACAGCGTGCGGTGCGCAACACCAATTCTAGGTAATGGTGAGAGAAGAGACATTGACCTCTTAATCTGATACTCAGGCTATATTAAAGTTTCGCCCTAAATACCTTTCAATGACCTCATGGCCCATGCACAACCTGTCGTGAAAAAAATAGAATCTGGCTGCTTCACCAAAATTGGATGGATAAACATTCGATGTAAAAAATAAAAATTGCAAACCATCAATAACGATAACACAGAGAATTCATGCATTCCATACATGATTGATACAACAATAAACTCTATTTAGAGGCTGCTACTAATACCTTTGACATGAATGGAGAAAAGAGTGTATAGCGAGGCCTGAACAGCGGACAACTCCTGACTGTCATCACATCCAAGTAACATGGACAGAGCATCAGCAAACCTGGGAACCTTGTCTTTGCTTGCCCTGCAAAGAGCTGTTATGTCCTTCACAGTCTGTTTCCTTATCTGGGAAACAAGCAAGAAATTCATGAAAGATATTCATGTCCGCCTTAAAAAAAAAAAAAACAAAACAAAACAAAAAAAAAAAAAAAAAAAGAACTTGACAAAAAAGCATAGTTCGTATATATATATGAAATTATGTCTACAATTGTCTTAAATCTATCAAAGACCATCTCCGAATTCAATCTACCAAAACTTATCACCAATTTACATATATCTTTAATAGCGATCAATAGTCATCACTTCACTGCCAAATCAAATCCATCAATAGCCATCACTACACTGCCAAATCAAATCCATCAATAGCTATCACTTCACTGCCAAATCAAATTCATCAATAGCTATCACTTCACTGCCAAATCAAATCCATCAATAGCTATCACTTCACTGCCAAATTAAATCCATCAATAGCCATCACTTCACTGCCAAATCAAATCCATCAATAGCTATCACTTCACAGCCAAATTAAATCTACAGTAGCAATCATCAAATTAAATGTATCACAATAGTCATGACCAACTTAAATATGGCTATCACCAAATTAAATATGTCAATGGTTGCCTTGTTAGGTGCCAGATTTGATACAGGCATTGGCGGTCATGCGTCTTCAAGCCACTCTATCAATAGACACCATCAAATTAAATCTTTGAAAAAAAATTCCCCCCTTTCCCCCTACAAAAAGAACAAGTGGTTGGTAATCTTTAAGGCTAAAGTACACCCACCCAACAAACTCAAACTGGTTGGTTACATACACATGAGGACAATTATCCTAAAACTTTGGAACTTACCTTTATAATTATATACATTGAGAAATTTCTGCATTATTTTTAAACATCCCACACCAAAAAGAAAACAGAAGTCAATGACTTTACAATATATATTACTTAAAGACATAATAGACAACGCTTGAATTAATTTTGTTATAAACTTAAAATTCCGTCCAATTTATTCCAGAGACAAAAGATAAAAAAAAAAAAAATTCAATTACTGCAAGTGGCAACTAAGTAATACTTTACGTACACTGGGATCGGCATCTTCACACAACTCAAACAATGCATTGGTGGCTTCCTCTTGAAGAGAAGGAAAGAATCGAAAAAATCTGCAGATGAACTGAGAAGCCAATCGTTTCTCTCCTACACCACCTTTGGCTGCTTCAAGAAAAGAGCGGAATTCAGCCTCATGCTGCAATTATAAAAGTCAGAAATATAATCAGAAAATAAATTGAATTTTATAAAGTGCAACCTATCTATATAACATTGTCAGGACCATAAAAATGTCTTTGTAGAGATGTGGATATAGTGAGATGCCTCCATTTTCCCTCTGTATCCATCCCACCTTGGGACCGGCTTCATACGTACAATTGTAGTACGGTACTTGCAACTACATTTGTATGCGTGGCCACATTAAAAGTGTTTTGTTTGTAGTTTCTTTTTGTGTTTTTGTTTGTTTTTGTTTTTGCAAAATAAAATAAATAATTACTTTAACCCCTTCTGTGTCAAAGGCCCGATAAATTCTTGGGCCTACGAGTTGTTGCTATTTATAGCAATTATTCTAATGGAATTGAACTCATAAAAACTTTGGCACAGTACATAATTAAACAATTATAACAGAGTTGTCTCTACAATAAATGACGATACTATTCCTTTAAATAAATAAGTGAGTTACTGAGAAACCAGTGACAGTCTGGTGCCAATAGGGCTGATGGTCCCTGGCACAGAAGGGGTTGATAATATATATGTAGGCCTATGCCATGATAGTCCCACTTTGGTTTGTTGTTAACTCCTGTACACATCTTGTTTCAGAACAATGTTGTGAAATAATCGTGGACGGCCGTTTGTCTCTGTGTATTGGAGACCATTACATACACTGTCTTCCACCGTCTATAATACGTCAAGTAGTGTAGTATCATCCTTATGCTGAAGGGCAAAGCACTTGGGTATGGACAGTACCAACTTTTCATCTCTTCTGTCAATTTCATGCTCCCAATTACGATCACATTGATGTCGTTAAACATAGCTTATTAAATTTTCCTAAAATTATGTCATTTAGTGACATTTTTATTAATAACTGATACATAGTAGTTACCGCCTAATTGGACAGCCGTCCGGAGGCAACGAAAACGTCCAATTAAGCGAAGCGCCATTTATCATTTAGGCAAAATGATCAGGCGAGAGTGCGATGGTCCATGGTTGGACAATGATCACACCACCAAAGGGGCAACATTTCATAAAAAGAGCAAGAGTCATCTTATGTTAGCGAATTTTTCTGTCAAGCAAACAAAACTTCGGGACTCCAGCAGACAACCAAACAAAACGAAACACAGAATTATTGTCTCAGTGTGTTGACCAATCAGCGGGATGGCCATGTTATTACGTAGGCTTGGTCCAACATACAACATGTCAAGCGAGAGACCGATGGATCGAAGGGGTGGTCATTAACCGCTGGGATGAGATATGATTGGCGAACAACCACATTATGGCATAGGCCTAGGCAGTGTGTTGCATGTTTGAGAGCGGTCATTACACCTTGGCTCTGTATTCACACCTGGAACGGTACCCTCCAATAAACCCTTGCCAAGCCCCCTTTCTCTACACTAGGCATCCTGGAGCATAACTGCCTATCATTGCAAAGTTAGCTTCTTTATATATATGGCCCTTGAATAAATTTAAACATTGAAGTTGATGGTCAAATCATTTTTTCCGAATCTAAATGTCTAATTAGAGTGCTATGACTTAAGCGCGACTATGCCCCAAGCGCGACCATTACCGAATAATTGTGTGTTCACTTGCTTCCTAGGCTGTTTGGGTTGTTTAGATGTGCTAGTAGCGTCCCTTGATCACTTCCGGTTTGCGTTTTCCGGTTCCCTTTGCCAAAAGTTCGTTACTTTGCCGACAGGAGGGAAATTCCAATTTTTCG
>JBCHJU010432563.1:0-13598 GCA_039654505.1 Plocamopherus imperialis
AAAAAAAAAGAAAATCAACAACAAACAAACAAGCCAGAAAACGTAATGCCAAGCAAAGAAAAGAAAAACGGGCATAGGGAAAATCAAACAAGACACAAACTGGTACAACGCAAAGAAGCAATCCTCCCTCCACCCCATCCACCTCACGTAACCAAAACAGAAAAGCAAAACACACACACAAAAAAACAAAAACAAAAACAAAAGCAAAACAAAACAAAAAACAACAAAAAGTTAAACAAAACAACAACAACAATAACAGCAACAAAAACAACAACAACAAACAAACAAACAAACAAACAAACAGACAGACACGAAAACAAATTTCGACGGACTTCGAAAATTGTATTGCTCACAACGGCAATGCGATTAGACTATACATTGTTCTCAATGAAAATGAGCAATAGTATAGGTCTCTCAGATAACAGAGGCACATAGTCATTTGCGACCTGCATGAAACTGCTTCGGAACTGGAAATTTAGGGGCCCAACTGTTTCTTTACTTTACCAAACTGTGGAGTTAATCGCAGTGTGCCATGATAACAACTATGGCTACCCTATGAATGTGTCGAACGAGCGACTCAAACCGCTCGTCAGGTATTCAGGGTAATTCCTAACGCCAAACGAGGTCACGTTTTTGATTATAGTGATGGAAGGAGGAATTGTACAGTATAGTATCCAAAGCTATCTCTTACTACATTCACTGAAAGGATAGGTAACTTATTTTCTATCTCAGCTATCTTTTTAACGATTTCCTCTAGGACTAGAGTTCTTTGATTGTCCGTGTAACTGCGTCGTGCAAACTGTTGAAATCATAACAACATTTAAATAATTTTATCTTGTCGTTGTTCCTTGTCGGGTTCGACGTTGGAAACCATGGTTCGCCATCCTTCTCTGTCTATAGTTCGTAAATCACATTTGTTGATAAGATGTTGTATATCGGAAGCAGCACTGTCTAACCAGTTTGTTATAGTTTTGATTCCCCGATTCCGTCCTACTTTTTCCCTTCATGATGGTTTTAAGGAGGGAAATGTGCCCTCTTGTATCCAAAATATTTGGCACTTCAGCCATGGCAAAGCAGAAAAAGATGTTCACCTCCCGGGCATTGAGAGCGATATAATTATGTGCCCACATTAATTTAGTGATAAAAATACGTACATATTCTTGTTCTTACGCATATACTATACAAACAAAAAATGCCTCATATTAAAGTCATGCCCAACTTCAGGAATCTAGAAAGTATCCCTACTGTTATATCTTTCATACAGCATTAAGACTGAAGGATGGATTGCACTACTAAACAAGACACCAACTCACAGAAAGACCATTGAGAACAAATTACGCACTGACTTTAGCCTCATTGCAACACCGGGTGTGGCCGCATTCCTGACCGAGAAACGCTAGTGATGTAACACACACGGATACGAAGATAGGAAAACGGTGTTGGTACATTACAAAGTTCATAACACCTTCCTACTTAGCTAAAAACTGAAATCTTTTTGAAGCACAGAAATTAATCAAGGATGTCTCTGGCGATGGTTCCTGATTCTGACTGATGTACAAAGCTGATCAGGTCCCTAAAGGGCAATAGTTGTGTTGTATATGTGGATCTGGTTACGACCCTTTTCACGTGAAGTGAAACATCTGGCATTCTCCGCAGGAGGATAAGTAACCGTTGAGGAATGATAAATGTAATGTAGATGAGAATATCTCTCGGGGATCGTCGGCGTTTATGTGCCGTCGCTAGACGGGTCTTTTTGGACAACCCCAAAAAGAATAAGGTCATGATCCAAAAACTTTAATTATTGAATCTGGCGCCCAAAGGGGATCTTTGCCACGTTTGGGATCGAATTAGACAGTATATTAAGGGCCACCAAAAGTGAAATGAAGAGTCGTACACGTCTTTCGACGATTTGATATTTGTGAAGCTTTCCTGTGTTCACCTTCCGCTTTATGTGATGCGGATGGAATCAACGTGTCATTGCGAGTATGGGTTTGACGTCCCTTGAGCAGATGACAACAACATGTCTCCAATAAGAGAGTTCTAGAGATGGCAGAAGCAGGAAGGATCAGCGAGGAGATGAGGAGACGGAGATGGAACTGGATTGGGCACATAATGAGGAAAGAGAGAACTGATGACTGCGGTGTAGCTCTTGGTTGGACCCCAGAGGGAAAAAGGAAAAGAGGCCGACCGAAGACAACATGGTGGCGGATGTTGGAAGCAGAGGAACAGCGTCGGATGGAAAACATGGAATGATATGCGCCATGCAGCTTCCAACAGAGACCAATGGAAGAGTGATGTCCAGGCCTTGTATGCCTCCTGGCACAGAGAGATTTAAGGTTAAGGTTAAGGAAGTGTCAGGGCATCCGGAATGAGTGAGGTATTGATCAAATTAATCTATGGTTGATTTAGAAGAAAGAGAGGATGCTGGAAGGATGAACAGATACTTAGAATGGGCATCCGTTAGTACTAGCCTATAGAGGGCGTAGTGGGTCTGCGGTACAGTGTTGGGATACGGACCGAGAGGTTACTGGTTCGTGCCATCGTGTAGAGAATGCGTTATTTTTTCTTAAGAAATATAATTTACCACTGTTGATTCGCTGGATCCAGGTGAAAATGATTACAGCTTCGGCTAGGAAAGCATGCTGCAATAGACTAGCATGCTATTCAGAGAATGATAGATCTAATCTGTCACTGACCGTTTCATTCCACAGAAATCGGGATAAACGCTGGTCCTATGAGGCGAAGGGCTTGAAAGGACTGGTACTAGCCAATTGGTGCCCATGAAATTCGTAGCGTGATCAATGTGGATACCGCGCCATGGCTTTTCGGGCAACATCCACCTGTGTACTGAAACATTTTGATGTTGGGCGCAGGATGACAGGTGCGACAGAATTCGTCCATGTTGGCATCAATACCTGGCCAATAGACTGCTGTCCGAGCGAGCTGTTTCGTGCGTAGCATGTCGAAATGTCTCAAGTCAAGGATTTCGAGTGTTTGATGCTGCAGGGAAGACGGAATCAAGAGTATTAATCCGTAGAAAAGGCAAGCGGCTTGGCATGGAAGGCAGTCATGCAGGCGTCTAAAGTACATGTATAACTAATATAGTTTTAACTTATCCCCAAGCGGTATTTTAGCGATATCACGACTTATCTCTGCTTTCGGCCGAATAAGAAGCTCTTCATCCAATTAATAAGATTCCCCTCCAAGCCATAACTCTCGACTTTCTTGAGCAAATGGTGAAGTGGTACTGAATCAAATGCCTTTTAAAAATCCAGGTATATCGCATCTATTGGTGTGCCATTGTCAATATTGTATGTTCACTGATCTTAGAGTGGCACCAAACTTTTAACAAATGTTCGCTTTGACACAAGACCATGGTTGTATCACATATAGTTTTTTTTTACATCCAGGTATATTCAAACATTTGGTTTCTGAGGAGTCTTTCCATCAGTTTACAAGGTTTACTTGTGAGACTCACTGGCTAGATTTTATCACGCTTTTTGAACAGTGGTGCTACATAAGGCATTCATCCACTGTTCATGTAGTATTCCTTCATGCAACGATATTTTGAAGATTTTAGTTAGAGGTTCAGCAAAACATTCTACCATTTCTTTGCAAACTCTTTTGTGTATACCATCTGGACATGGGGACATGTTTATTTTTAATCTAGGGACTGTTACAATTTCATTACCTTTTGTTCATAATTATTTCAATGATAGATTTAACAATGGCATATCTAAATAATGAGAAGCACTGGGCGTTGTCTGTGAAGATGACATTCGGGTACCCAAAGTGTGCGAAGTCTTCCTCCAGTGTCCGGGCTGTGGCCTTGGTCGAGATGCTGTACATCATGTGGACACATGGATATTTGGAAAATGCATCCACCATGACGGGCCAGTTGTGTCCACGGCGTTGATGGCATGGTCAACGTGGACACGCTCTAAGGGCTTGCTTGATAACACCCAAGGATGGACAGGCTTCTTTGGAGGCATCTCCCGGAGAATGTTGCAGGCGCCACAGTGCCGGGACACGTTGATGATGTCTCCATCCATACTTTGCCAGCGAACACCTGTTCGGGCTAGCTGTCTCATCCGCTGCATTCCAATGTCCCAAATTTAGAATTAGTATTTGGGGCTGGAGTACTTTGGGGATGATAACTCTGATTCCGCAGAATAGACATCCGCTTTACAAGGATAGGGCATTCTTGATCTTGAGGAATGACTGAACCGACCAAGGGCCTCGCTTTGAGGTTGATCATCGTCTCTCCCATCGCCAGCCTTGTCTGATGCAGGACATAGCATCAGACAGGAGACGACCATTTGCCGATTCTCGTCTGAGAGCTCCAGGATCTGTCGGAGATACCATTTTGATGGTGCACATGGTTGGTGTGCCTGCATCACTTTCCTCCCTGCCAAAGTTACTGTCCGGTCCAGCTGGTAGGCGACTGAGAGCATCTGCATTGCCATGCACTATTGTCTTCCGGTACTCGATCTTGTAGTCGTACTGGCTTAGTGTGAGGGCCCAACTGGCGAGTCGGTTTGCCGCTAATGCTGGGATAGGTTTAGATGGGCCAAACAGAGCAATCAGAGGCTTGTGGTCAGTCACCAGGATGAACGTCCTGCCGTACATGATCTGATGACGCTTGTTCAGGGAATAGATAATGACCAATGCTTCCTCATGGATCTGGCTGAGGTTGCACTGAGACTTCGAAAACTTACTCTCTTACTGCCTTTACGCATGTTGCCATATAGGGCAGCAACGAAGCTTTTCAGGCCTGTCTGTCTTTGGCCTTCTTTTCGATTGTATTCCATGTCTCTTTCCAGGTGTTCATCTCTCCTTCTACTGTTCTGCGCCATGTTACTTTTGGTTCACCGCGCCTCATTCTGTCTTCAGGTGTTTAGTGTAAGGTAGTTCTTGAAATATTATAATGGTCTCTTCTGCAAACATACACTATCCATTTCCATCTTCCTCTTAAGGTAATGGTTCCTATCTTTTTATATATGATATTTGTATGGGCCAAAAGATTCTATTTACTCGTCTGAAGCATTGGTGATGGAAGACAGATAGATAATTTGTTCATACCATTGCATGTCATTTTAAAAAAAATTTGACCCATATAGGAGTGTTTCTAAAACACAGCTTTCATAATGTTTTATTTGGTTCTTTCGACTATACACTGTGATTTACATGTAATATTGAGTACTTGGAAGTTCAGTACCATCCGGATATTTATTGAACAGGACTGTTCCAATTGCGACTTCTGATGCATGGCAGGAGATTCCAACGTTCAGTGATGGGTCAAAGTGTGCTAGCACATTTTCAGCACGAAACAGGTCTTTGGGTGTTGAAAGGCTGCTTCCTGATCCGGTCCCCAACTCCACGATACGTCTTTCTTCATCGGGCGATACAAAGGCTCCAGATTTGTTGACATGTTGGCCAGGAACTTGTTGCAGAACTGGATCTGCCTCATGAATGATCTCAGTGCCGATACATTGTTGGGGGGGGGGGGCATTTGCTTTATGGCATTCACTTTAGATCCCTTGGGGATGCCATCTTTTGACAGTTTGTGTCCCAGGTGTTCCATAGGTGGCTGTACAAAGGCGCATTTCATCGGTTTTCACCGGAGACCGCTGTCCTGAAGGCGCCGGAACAGGCGACGGAGGTAAGTGAGGTGCTGCTCACTTACTATGATGTCATCCAGTAGACAGCAACACTAGGCAGATCTTGGGTGCCGCGGTCCATGATTTCCTGAAAATATCCGGGTGCCGAGATGATACCAAAGGGAAGCCGCGTCTGAAGGAAAACCCCTTTGTGCGTGCTGAGGGCCAGTTTCGGGAAGAAGGAAGGTTGTGATAAGTAGAAGATCATCACCCCATATCGGAACAATACATAATAATTTGTCATTTGCATGATTTGAATCTTTGGTATAGACACATGTATCGACTAATTACTGTACAAAACCATCAACTATCAAGTGTTCATGCAGAAGAGTGTGCACTTTGTCCCAATTTCCTTTAAACCATAGAGATATTTCTTTAGTCTCCAAATACGTTTTTCACATTTTTCACTGGTTTTTACTTGACCCTCATGTTGTACATAGAGTTCACAGTCCTTTGGTGCATTTAAGTTTTTAACATCCATTTGATGGATCATTAGGTCATTGTAACAGCACATGGACCGAGGGCTCGAACTGACTTGATACGTGCAGTAAGAGAGAATGATTCTTGAAAATCTATGTCTGGATTCGAGAAAAGCCGTTGCCACACCTCTGGCTTTTAAGTGTCTTTCCCACAATAGTTGGACTTCAAATTGAAAATCAATGTCCCCCACCCCCACACACACTACTTTCCTGCCAGGAGGTAGTGTTGGACACTCATAAGCCTCATAACATGATATTGCACTTTTGTAACAAGTAGGCATACGATGTACAGTGTAATAACAGAAATGTAAGAATGTACTTTTCAAAAAATATATTTCATCCCTATCATCGCCATCATTATGGTCATTTATTGTAACAATGTAATCATCAAGACAATTAGATCCTGTTCTATACCTTGTACTTTGACCCTCTTTTGTCTCTATAAAACACTGTTGGATTGTTTTGATTTCTTCAACTGTTACAGTTAGATAAGCTGTCTTTTGGCTTTCATCAGGTGTATTTTTGTTATTAACATTTTCATCAGGTGTATTTTTGTTATTAACATTTTCTTCAAAAGGGACTTAGAGATAGTCAGTCTTATCGGAGCTTAATGGATCATTTTAAGAAATTGAACACTTATCATCTTTCTTGCCTCTCCTTTTTCGAGGATATAGATTAAATGATCAGAGCTTATTCTATCATATCCTATGAAAATGTCCTTCACACTTCTATTGTGAGTTGTTTTGGGTTTTGAACTAAAGAAGACCATGGAAAGCCAAATGGTTGCATGTTAGCAATCTTGCCCTTTTTAAGGAGTCATTTCAATTTTTGTATGCATACATGCAGCAGGTAAATTAGCGTGTGTTTGGCAACCCAGATTCCACAAGCAAGGTCAATAGATCCAGGTAAATCAACATCAACAAGTTCAAAATGTACACTAAAGAAGAAACCTGGTCATACCACTGTCTGCCAACAAATCGCCATCTTCAAACGAGGAAGCCATATTGCAGTGTTGTATTGTTGTTGTAGCGGTGTGTGTTATGCACCCTGTTCACGCTTTGCTATGTGCGTCACACTCGAATGTTGATGGCACGCGAGCTTTCCCACCGCAATTCGCCCTCAAGTGGCAACCCACCACTTGCGCCAGTGTAAACTCACCCTAGGACTAAGCTATGGTAAAGACGGACGAGAAATGGCAACAGAGAGAGGAGTTTCAATGATAAAAGTAACGAAATTGAAATTGTCAGTGTTTCAGACCAGGAGTTGTTTAAGCCCAATAAAGACCCTACCTTCATAATCCTCACAACAAAAGGAATAAAACAACACTACTTGTTTAATACCCATGCACTGGAAACAGAGAAAATATCCCAAAAACCCCGAAGCTCCTATTTCGTAACAGGTTGCAAGCTCCGCAGGTGAGGGAATCAGATATCTATGAGTCTCGAGTTGGGGATTAGGTGTTAACGAATAATCCCCGCAGGCCTGAGACCAGGCAATGATTGATTGGAAAGAGATTTCTTCCAGATTTGCAAAGCCGGAGTACCTGCGTTATTGAACCCGGTTGGTTTCCACACACCTTTGGCGATACCGGCTTCGTAGTCAGCGGCTAAATCGTCCTGTAGAGCCGTGGCCATTTTTGCCACCGTAAACAGTTTCCTTGACACATTTCGCGGCATCATCTTAATCGGTACCAACTTCAATGCCACGAGCAAATGATAGATCGCTGTACTTGTTTTAAAAAGTGACTTGAGGACGGCTTCGTTGTCGCTGGAGCAGAACATGAATCGTGTTCTCATAAATTCATCCAACGGCTTTTCAATGCATGAGAAATCGAATGTGACGGCTTCTTTGAGATACGAGGGGAGAGCAATGCACAGTTTCTCCATGTTATCGATTCATATTCCACCGGAACTTGTAACCTTCTCTTACGATAACTTTCCCAGGGTGAAAACTGGTCTGTCATGTGAGAGACGCTTTCAGAACTTGTAACCTTCTCTTACGATAACTTTCCCAGGGTGAAAACTGGTCTGTCATGTGAGAGACAATTTCATCGTAAGACAGCTCATTGAAGTCTTTTTGGTGATGTTTGCTGTGAGGCAAGATTTTGCAACAGCTTGAATGTTGCGGGTGTCTGAATTATAAGGAACACTTGTGCTCTTTTTGACTTTGCAATTGATGTGCACGAATGCACATATTGAAACGTGAGAAGTATTTCTTGCAAATCTCAGATAAGGAGACAAAGGTTTGAAAAGCGAGAAGAATACAGCACATATTCTTTGGCAAGCAGAACAAATGCCTTTGAGCACAAGGATCGCTTGTCGTATTTATGAGAATGATTGATATGAAAATGTATAAATCAACAGCTGGAGGGGAAAAATAAACAAGCGAAGTGCCTTCTTTCCTCTTTACAAGTCTGTAATCTTGCGCAGATGTCGCCCATTAAACGCTTTCAATCCAATATCGCTTGGGACCGAATACGTCTTAGTAATACTGTTTTGAGAACCATGTTGCCATCTTGCTGGATTGGCCTAAGTTGTCCCTAAGACGTATAATGACGCTCTCTTTTATTGGGCTTTTCCTGGTTCTCACCACCGGTCACCGGATGCTGATGCCTCCATCATAAACGATGAAAATGGCACAATTACGTGTTATTAGCAAATGGTCATATGTTGCCGTCTCAGACTTTCCATTGTGATATTGTACGTCTGAGTAGCTGGGACATTTTTCATAAGAGCCTTTTCTCGACTGTTAATGTTAACGCAGTCCCTGTAGGTGTTGCTATCATTTCCTTTGCTGAGTGGCCAGCCTTCCGAATGTTACTGATCACATGCTAACACTACAAACGCACACGGTGACTTTGCCTCGATGGCGGTTATAACACTGTGTTTCTGTCTGTTGCAATTTAGCTGGATTTCCTCGGACAGTCTAATTGTCACCTTTTTCTCTCTAAAGCCAAGGTGCATTCAAGAGATGACTTTCCATTTGTTTTTTATTTTTTTCAGAATACGTTATGTGTTCCTTTCCTTTTTTGAGACCACTTTGCAATCGGTTTTTCTAGTTGAAATACAAAACAAAACTCCTTAATTTTTTTTTCAACAACTGTATGGATTCGGTTATCACGGCTCTCCTCTGTGTATCTTACGTTCACATTGTATCTTCTGTTTTACTTTAATGGTCAATGATGATGCAAATCAATACTGACACACCACCACTGCACAAGAGATGTTAGTTGTCAAAGTTGTCAAAGTTGTCCCTGAAATAAACTCTCTACTTTTTGCGTTGTGTTTTCCTCCCTGTCATAACGGATGACACACTGGTCGAATCTATTTTGGGCCTGGCCTGTAAGGACGTGTTGAAGCAAATCTGTGTCATCTTATGGAAATTTCCACCAAACTTTCATTTCTGACCTCTCAGATACTGGCTAACGAGCTACATATACGTTCATCTGTTTTATGTTTCCAAAGCACCAATCCTCATTGTTTGTTTCTCAAATCATACCCTTTATAAAATGTCCATATTCCAATGGGATGTCCCGTCTTGACTTATGAATCCTCTTTTTTTTGGCTGTATATCATGGTTGTCGGGCCAATTGTATTTCGATATTTTCACATCCCAGGCTTTGGTCATTCATAATACGTAACTATCTCTAAACGACTGTTTTTTTATTGAGCCCATATTGTATGTATAGCTGTATTGTGCACGCAGAAAGGTCGTCTTTAAGGCTATTATTCATGTATATGTAAGGTAAACTTAATTTTCATAAACTCACAAGCATTTTTATACGCTACTTGACTCTCAGTATTTCGATATAACACTTTTTTGAGAGATGAAATACACTCTGAACTGTCTATGAATATACATGCTCTTTGTAAGAAAAGCTTACATCTATAATTAATATAATTTGATTAATTACATTTTGTCTTCTGTGCTGTCTTGTACTTCAGATACTCTCTTGTATTCATGCCCGTTCTAAGGAAAACTGAGAAATGCCTACATGACATGCAATATTGTCTTGTTGAAACTACAGGAATACATTTTGACACTGATTGATGCATCTGCCTGGCATGTCAGTATATCAATGCCCCTTCAAAGGAAAACTGAGATGATACCATACATGTCTAGATAATGTATATTATCTGACATTGTGTATACCACAATGAATGTTTGCACGAATTTCACGTCTCTGCGTATCCATCTGCAACGATAGAGATGGAGAGTTCTATGTCATTGGGTATCATGCACGTACCAGTATATCTATGCCCTTTTCAAAGAAAGCTGGGATTTCTTGATATAGGTGTTTTGTACAATTCTTTTATCATACCTATGACTTACTATTCTCAGACAATCTGCATCTGTTCATCGTGTCTGTTTGAAATTTCTTTAAAAGCTAGAATACGAAATCCAACGATAAGAATTGAGTGTATGCTATTTTTTATGTTATTTATCAGTCTTTCAAGAACAACCATACATGTAGGCCTACCTGTGAATTATACAATGTTATGATTGACCTTACTCAGAGAAATGGAAAATCAAAAGGCAAAATGGCTTGGCATTTATTAGATTAGATGTGTGCTTTAAAGACGATTCATAAGATGAGCAATGAGATGTCCTTAAACATGTACCTCCAATTCCTACACCCCTACTAAGGTATTAAATTTACTGTCAATCTTTTTGGCCGATATCTATCTTAATAGAGTGAAATGAATTCTTGTTCCCACATTATATGTGTGAACTCTTGTGTGATTCTTAGTAAATGAGTTTTGGATCATTTACACCCTACCATGGAGGGGAAATATCAAATGATTCTTTCTATCTAATACTTTTATCATACATGGCTTTGCTTCATTCTTCTTATCTGAGCCAATTGTCTATCCAATAGTGAAACTTTTAAATCCTTGAAACTTCCTGTACAGTACAATTCTACCATTTGAATTCGACAAATTCAGAACATGATCACTAATTGTCATTAATATTGAATCCCACGGAATTTGGCTTTCCAATCCTGTCCATCACCAGAATCGAGGTAACAAGTGTTTTCCCTTTCCGATCGATTTTGAGACTACAACTTTTGTTTTTAGGTCAAATGATAAAAAAAAATACTTTCCTGGACAACAGACAAAGCCTTGGACTGGGAAAGAGTTGTTTCATCGATGGGCCGGGGACAGGCTTTTGATACCATTGTGTTCTTGCAAATAATACATTTTGAAAAGGCTTTGCATTAATGCGTTATAATTCAGTCCGCCAACAAGTCAGGACTCAATGCCTTATCATCACACCAGATTCTCTGTACTGCCTTCAGAAGATTGAAGAACATATCCCGTATAACGGTGACCAAACAACCATTGATCGCGGTCAGCAAGCCCCAGTGGGTTTTTATTCTCATCAAGTTATTCATACGAAATGCCCTTTGTAGGCTGCAGATGTGACTAACCATACTAGTAGTCTGTGTAATGGTGATTAACAAGCTTGGCACGCCGACCAGAACTGCGTCATCTTTGTTTTTGACATCGAACTTCCATTCGATGGGCGTTAAGGATACTTCTGATACATTACATTCGGTATGCGTCCAACCCATGTTCACGACTCGACCACAGCCCATGCTTCATGTCCATAAAGGGACGGTATTCCGAACGGAAGCTGAGTACATATTCATACTTGTGTTGATCGTTAGCAAGGCATTGTGTCACACTTCTTTGCTAGATGAGCTATTGCAGGGGCACTTACTGTTTTACCAATGAGGGCAATGAGCTGGGAGTCGACGAATAAATTGTTGGAGGCTACAGAGCCGAGGTATATAATGTCGTCGACAGCCTCCAGAAAAAGGAAGAGGAGGAGGAGAAGACAGCAAAGAAACGGGGAAAAACAGTGCAATAAAGAAAAGCTAAAAGGGAAGAGCAAAAGACGTGTATGGGGGGAGGGGAGGTAAAGAAAAAATAAAGATAGCCCCTACAACGCCCTCGAAGAAAAATCAAGGCAAAATAATACCCTCGCCACCACCCCTATGGCATATAGGAAGGGATGGAATGGAAGACGGACAATCCAGTTAACGGAGGTAAAAAGAAGTGGAGGATGAAGAAAGTGTTATAACTGCTAAGTCCTGCCTTTGACTGTAATTATTATGGTTTATATCTTAGTTGCCCCAGGATGCTGAGGTGCGGCAGACATAGGTGAAAGCAGTGAGACACGTTGATTAGGGTTGTCTGGCAGCTAGGTCTCCCCGTGACTTTGGTTAGGGAATGACGAAGGTCGGGGCTGGCTGTGGGGTAAGCACGGTATGATCGAATCGTCGGTTTTTAGGGTCGCTGAAAGGTGAGGGGGCAGACACTGTGCGTCTGTGGATGGGTAATCCTTCTGGTCGACGTGAACATTTCTTGTAGAAGCTGGCTGGGGGTGGGTCTCGCAAGACTTCTGGTCAACGCAACGGCAAGGCAGTTAGTTGGTACTCTGCTGTCATTTCATTGAAGTTGGAAGATGTGTGAGCCGACTTCCACAGACTGTGGATTCTGTCTGTCCTTTGTCGATTGTCTGTATCTTTTCTATGCTCTTTCGCATCTCTGTTTCTAATTCAAATTAACACCTTGATTTATCATTTGCATGTGTCTAGAATAGATTATTGCATTTTTATCACCACATTTTGTGTACTACTGTGTTTTAGTATGCATTCGATTTCGGTTTCTGCTGATTTTTCTTTCAACACTTTTCACTTCCAGATTTGGATACACTGGCAGTGGTGGTTCTGGCATAACGTTTCCTTCATTTGCGGGAGGGACTTGATGCTATATGGTTTGGAAAGTTGGATTTTTAATAATTTGATGTTTTCCATTCTAAAATAATAATATTTGTTAGAACAAAAACAAACAAAAGCTGCTCTATCTTTTGAATAATTATTTCTAAATATATTTTTCTAGGTGTTTGGATATTTGTAATAAAATACTTGGTCTGGTCATTTTGCTCAAAATCTTTACATAGAGTACATCCATGTAACATTGAATGATTTTTCCTCCTTTCCAGATAAAAATCCGGCCCACAATCCTGTAACGATCCCCCACCCCCGTTTCCGAAAAATGGTAAAAAAAAAAAGAAGAAGTAAAACCGGCGAAACAAACCATCCAAGAAAAGTGTCAAAGGTAAGATACCACTACCACCACCAACAACAACAGCAATAAGGATAATAATAGTAATAATGATAATAGCAATTATCATAATTATTTTATCACTAATTGGAGTAGTAATAATAATAGCGTTATTAATAATAATGGCATATAGTGATTGTAATTGATATAAAGCATAAATGATGATGATGATGATGATGATAATAAATAATAATAATACTAATAATAATACTAATAATAATAATAACTAGCTGGGCACCCGGCCTTGCACGGGTTTGAAAAAAAACATAATATTGATATTTATGACTGCCCGTTTCTATCTCTCTCTCTCTCTCTCTCTCTCTCTC
>JBCHJU010432674.1:0-13594 GCA_039654505.1 Plocamopherus imperialis
AAAAATCGTTTTTGGAATTTTCAACTGACTGAGTAGATCTACAGTGAGGCGTAAAAATTCCGGGGGCTTCCGGGCGGGGAGCCCACAATGAGCACTAAATTTTTTTAATAAAGGATATAAATGTCTTCCAACCCTCCTCCTTCCTCCCACCAGCTGTTTGAGACCCAGAGGGTCCGTCATGGCATCATGACGCTTGGGCCGAGCGGGACGGGCAAGACGTGTTGCATCCGGGTCCTGATGGCATCCCTCAAGGACCTGGGCAAGCCACACCGGGAGATGCGCATGAACCCAAAGTCCATCACCGCCCCGCAGATGTTTGGACGCCTGGACGCCGCCACCAACGACTGGACGGACGGCATCTTTTCCACTCTGTGGAGGCGGACTCTTAAAGTCAAGAAAGGTTTGGGGTCAAGGGGCGGGTGGAGGTCACTTTGATTGTTGACGCGGTGAAGGTTCATAAAAAAAAAAAAAAAAAATTGACAATAAAATAAAAGAAGAGTGTGTTGTGGATAGATGGTGTACTAGCACATAAAGTTGTACATTTTGTTTGCCTTTTACTTTGCTATTAACTACATTTTTTTCCTATGTGTGTTGCCATGTATTAAAAAGAAATAATATTGAATAAACCAATTTCAATTTCAATACTTTACCTGGTACCAACCGTTGATTTTGTTCTTTCTTCTCATGTTTTCTCCCCTTCTTTACATCCACCCAACAACCTATCTCCAGGTAGGCCTGTTGCTGAAAAAGTTAGTGAAGCTTTTTTGATTATCATATAATATACTTCCAGGAGACTATGTCTGGCTCATTTTGGATGGGCCAGTAGACGCCATTTGGATCGAGAATCTAAATTCTGTCCTGGACGACAACAAAACATTGACCCTGGCCAACGGCGACCGAATTCCCATGGCTCCGACCTGTAAAATCCTGTTTGAAGTCCACAACATTGACAACGCTTCTCCTGCCACGGTGTCACGCAACGGCATGATCTTCATGTCGAGTTCTGTCATGCCGTGGGAAGCCATCTTGGAGGTAAAGTGGGTATAGTTGTGTTAAATTACTGTTAATATCTGATATTGAAGAAAAGCGAAATTCAGTAATTTAAAAAAGTGTTCGTCAGAATGCTTCACATTTTACTCTTCGTTTTTTCATATTTGTTTTTGATACTTGATTTACTTGACTTGAGGCCTATTCGTGTTCCAGTTCACAGCTTGTTAGGCTCAGGTGGCATTCATTAATCACATAGTGATTTTTCACCATTTTTCTCTTTCTTGTGTGAGTTGAGTGATCTGATGTAGGTCATCCTCTGAATGGATTAGTTGATGGTCAGTAAGTGCTAGATCTGAATTAACCACAATTGAGTGTTGTTTTTTGGTTGTCAACTGAATTTATCGCCAGCACATTGCTTTATTGGCAAGGATTTCTCTTGGTAGGTAGGATGTGACAAAAAAGTTCAACAAGTTTCCAATATTCGTTGCGACATGCTACTCAAACGTTGAAGGTAGTTCTCGAGAGCATCTCTGAAATATCAGGAATTCAAATTGAATGGGAAAGCAAATTAAATGTAGATAGCAAGTTGTATTCATATTTCCCTAAAAAATTCAGATTGTGTAATAATCTCCTGATAAATAATAAAATACAGGAAAGATACGGAGGATTTCAAGCAGAAACTTAAATGTACAACACTAGTATCAAAATACTTGTCTTGTCTTGTCATCCGAGCTGTTAGGGGCCATTCTTGGTTTGACTTGCCACGCTTCTCCAAGTCGCACCATCCTGGGCTAGCTGGATGTTCGTGTAGAGCTGGTTGCCAGTTCATTCTCCGATGTTGTCATGCCATTGACGTCTGGATCCGCCCCTTCCTCTTTTACCATCTATTCTGCCTGTGAGGATTGTTTTCTCTAGGTTGCCATGTCTTGCAATTTGGCCAAAATATGACAACTTGTGTGTTCTTATTTGAGAAAGCAGCCCTCTCTCAAGACCAAGTCTGCTCAAAAGTTCCTCATTTGTGACTCTATCTTTGTAGTTAATATAGTTTCTACAGGCTTATATATCGATAATGAACCAAAAAGTCATTTTGCCTACCTTGTGCTTGTGTCTCTCACCACATTTCACACGGGGATCCGCATGTTGTCCTTTATATGGCCAAACCGGAACAAATCCAAATGTCAGTCAACGACAGCCTTCCTGTCTTTCGGCTATGTGCCTTGATACCAGACACCGATACCAACCTACAGTTAACTCTTGCCAAGCGCCTTAATATTCTCATCTCAAAGGCTTCAAGTTTCTTGGTTGATTCTACATAGAGAGTCCATGTTTCATCACCGTAGGGAGTTTTGAATAAACATACAAGTTGACGACTCTAAGTCTGAGATCTAGTGGAATGTCCCTTGACATAAAAATATCAATTAATTTGACGAAGTTGATTTGGCTTGTGCAGAAATACTAGATAATACTAGAATGCTAAATACAAAATCAAAATACTAGACTTATGCATGTTGACAAGAATACTCAGATGACTGAGTTTTTTGCTATTTTGACTACTTCAGTCTGAAATAAACTGATCTGATTGACTCACTACATGGAATCTTTCTACAGGGATGGCTACTGAAGAGGTCAAGCAATGAAAACACATTGCTGACTCCATTGTTTGATTCAGTCTATTCCGACCTGGAGCACTTTACTCTCTTGAACACTGAGCCAAAAATGAAAGTCTTGTCCTGTAACACAATTAGGCAGGTGAGTCTGCCATACACTGGTGTATTTTATTAAATGCTGTATGTTTAAGTAGACTGCCAACCGTTGGCATTTCTAAAAGATTTTTTTTTTCTCATGTCGATTTGTTGCTACAGTGGCACAGCGGTTGTGCTTTGGTTCCACAACCACGGGGTTGGTGGTTGGAATTGGCATTTGTCGAAAAGGCATTATGATTTAACCCTTTGGCAAGGCTATTTACACCAATTGCTGCTGATGCTCGGTTTTTAGGTCAAAAATCAAAAATAAATTTTCCTTCAGGGATGAATTAATGGAATCTTTATTTATCTCATTAGTAGTAACAACCTTCTCAGAATTTTCCTTCAAGGATGAATTAATAGAATCTTTATTTATCTCATTAGTAGTAACAGCCTTCTCAGAATTTTCCTTCAAGGATGAATTAATATAATCTTTGTTTATCTCATTAGTAGTATCAGCCTTCTCAGATTACTTGCGTTTCACTCACTCAAAAAGACAAAAATTTTTTCTGAATTATTTTCCCCTTTCTATCACAGACAGTTGATGAGTTGGGGCTGATACCATTTTAGCTGGTCAACCCCGGGATGAAATTGTCCGCCAGCTGTCCATCATATGGTCTTCTTATCCCTATGACTACTTAGAGTCGATGATTTAACTCTGACTACAATTTGTGAATACATCAGGAATCGGGATCAGTTTGTAGTCGGAGAGTGAAATTGTGCTCATGCCAATATATGGTCATGCTCATCCCGATATCGGAGAAAATTGTAGTCTCAAAGTTTTTTTTAAAGTCTTCAAGTGTATGAAAGGAAATATTGCTCCCTCCTCCCCTCAATTTTTTTTTTGGATATCATACTAGTTCACTTAGTAAGACAGGCCTCTCATTCCTCAGACAATTGATACCCTTCAAGTACCAGTTTACTGAATAAAATGTGGTTCCCAACTCTTAAACTTATTTGACATTTTCAAACTCAGCAAAAGGATTAACATGCTTACAACATGGAAACGTTTTCATTATGTGTTTATTGTTTTGTCATCTGTTACCACATCAATCTATAGCCTGGTGCCTGATGTTGATTATTAGATTCAGATTCAGTTTCCGATTGATACCCTACAGGTTTACTGATTGAAATGTGGTTCCTCACCTGTCTGAAATCCCATAATTTTTATCGAATGTAACGTAGCTCCTCAAACGTCTGAAATCTTATATATACATATCATTACTGAATGAACTATGACTCCAACTTTTGCAGACGTGTGACCTCCTGGAAGGCCTGATCATGCCGGTGGAAGACCGTAAGAACATCAGCCAAGAACACATGGAGCGCCTGTTTATCTTTGCCCTCATGTGGAGCCAGGGGGCGCTTCTTGAGCTGGACGACAGGTCCAAGATCCAGTTCTTCCTGCAGAAGCACAAGTCCAAGCTCAAGCTGCCAAAACTGGTCGGAGACGAAACCATTTTTGAATACATGGTCACTTCTGAAGGTGAGGAAAAATATTTAGAAAGGAGAAAAAAGCAAAAAAGAAAAATTCTCTGTCCTGTTTAATTTGAATGGCAACAACATATGTCCCCTATATGGAAATTGATGTAGCCTGCTAACAACTTTGGGGTAATGCTTAGGTCTTTTCTTAGAATATTTTAACCACATTGTTGTTCTTTTTCTTACTTACATTCATTTGTCTTGTACTTGTACATGTTCAATATGATTGATTGTGCCGCAAATGTGTGTTTTGTTCGTCGTATTGCGGCTAGAGTCATGGAAAATTATAAATTACACCTGGAAAACACCTGGAAAGACCATGGAAAAAAATTTTTGGAGTTGAGTGGCAGCCCTGTTTCTGCTTTATCTTTGGAGGTTATCTTTGGGTTAGTTGTAACACTTGCTCCTCCTTCTGCCTGTCTTCCATTTGGCGCATCATGATCCAACATACAAAGTAACCCTCACAACAATTTGTCACGAGCACTGTTGTTACTTTGGATTGTGGGATGATATTTTCAAAGAAAAAAATCTGTTATAAGAATCTTTCATCATTTACTTTTACGAATGTCACAAAATGATTGTAGAATGAATTTTATCAATGTTAACACCATTGACAGACACTTGGGCCATTACTGATTTGTTTTCTTCTATTGACTGACACATCAGGTACTTGGGATCACTGGCGCTACCAAGTGGAAGAATACATTTACCCTTCGGATTCCGTCCCGACCTTCTCGTCAATCCTGGTACCCAACGTGGACAATGTCCGGTCTGACTTTTTGATAGAAACAATTGCCAAGCAGAACAAGGTAAATGCTGCTGTCATGAACAGACAATGTCTGGTCCGACTTAATTAAAGAAATAATTGCCAGGCAAAGCAATGTAAACGCTCCTACTATGCACAGGCAATTTATTGAGCTCATAGGAATGTTTGTTTGTAGAACAATATTCATACAGTGACCAAAACAATTTTTCTCTATTTCTTTGCCATTACTGTTGTCACTGTACATGATAACAGAAATTATTTTGTTTGTTCAGAATCACAGAACCTAGACTCGCCTTCATAACAGGAACCATTGCATCATTTGCAAGCTATTTTGGCAACTTGTTCCACAATTTCATCTGCACCATGTTTTTGACTCTATTGTCATGTGTACTGAAAGGACAGATTACTCTGACATAATAAATGACCCAACTGAAAGAATGCCAGGCTTCACAAAGAGCAGTCGAAAAACACTTAGTACCTTCCAACCGTTTCCTGACGGGACATGGCAGAATTGCAGCAAATAGGTATCGTTTGAAATGCAGAGACTCCGATGTATGCCAGAAATGTGTTCGAGGCCCGAAAGCAATAAGCTATATCGTCCTTTACTGCCCTGTGACCAGACTTGCTGATGGCTACTGTACTATTCTGAGCTCAGGATGACTTCAATGATGGGTTTGAGAAGTTGCACAAGGTGTAGTCATACAAGACTACTACTACTCTGAAATCAGCAAAAATCTATAAATCAGCGATTGTCAATGATGGAGGGTCCTTGTTTTAGATTTCATGAAAGTAGCTGAGGTGTCTAAGCCTGTCGACTTAATATAATTATGTTAGAGAATTCAGAAATAGTATTCTTTCAGCATGATTTTGACAAATCTCTATATTGTTGATATCTGTTGTTGGTCATGGGTATAATGAATTTGTGATTGATGTATTTTGGCTGTCTACTGAAATTAAATGTATACATTTTTTTTTTTTAAATAGACAAAGCAATGTGCCTTTTGGACAATATACTTTATATTGAATGTTGAAACTGACTGATTGACCGGCCTTTGTTTCCAGGGCGTCCTGCTGATAGGAGAGCAGGGTACGGCCAAGACCGTCATGATCCACGCCGTCATGGCCAAGGCAAACCCAGAGGAGCGTCTAAGCAAGAGCTTCAACTTCTCCTCTGCCACCACGCCCGGAATGTTTCAGGTCTGGATCTGACTCATACTATTTTCTTTGCGTATTAATTATTTTCATTTTACATTTATCTATTTATATACTATTATTATCATTATTATTATTATTATCATTATTATTATTATTATTATTATTATTATTATTATTATTATTGTTGTTATTGTTATTATTACTAGTATTATATTGACTAATTATTAATATTATTATCATTATTATTATTATTATTATTATTATTATTATTATTATTATTATTATTAAGACTAAGACACCACCGTCATTACTACCCTTAAAAAATGAGAAAAAAAGGAAAACAAGAAAAAAAAATTGTGAAACATTATTTTCCTTCCCCAAGTAGGTATTCTTATTCTTACGTTTCCAGCGTACAATTGAGAGCTTTGTGGAAAAACGGATGGGTACGACCTATGGACCCCCTGGTGGCAAATCAATGACAGTCTTCATTGACGACATCAACATGCCCATTATCAACGAGTGGGGAGATCAGGTTGGCACTGGATGATGGATTAAAATAATTTGGTATTAACTCATTGGGGACGCAGGTGGTTGGACCTGTATGAACATTTGGAGACGTACTATTTTGGCTTTTTTTTAATCAAACCTAACTTTTTTACCATTTGTGACAGATATAAATGTTTTTTCGTATTCGAGCGCAAAACATGACGAAAATGTTTATTTTATTTAAAAAATACTGATTCCTTGTGACTTCAAGGACCTTTTGCATGTTAACTGAGTGTAAAGACTCGGATATATATGACTGACACGTCTCCAGAGGACAGTGATTCAGTCAGGCACATGTTTCCGATGCTCTCCAATGAGTTAGAGCAACAGTTACTGAGACGTTTTTTTGTTTTGTTTTCCTTCGTACGGTATTTTTCTTTTACTTCTCTTAAGAGATCTTTGACTGGTGTCCTTAATTGGCTATTATGTGTTTTGTTATGTCCTGTGAAATTGGTCTTGTTAATTGCAATTTTTAAATTATCCAGAAGGATATCGGACTAGTGGCTTATTTGCTGTGTGCACATCATTAGTCTATCGCACTCTACAAATCTTTCATTTTATATACATGATGTTCACCTGTTTAAATCGTTTTTAATCTTCACATTTTTAACCGATTTTATCCGAGTCCTACTTGTGCGCCCTGCTGCGTGAACCCTCAAGCTGTGAGGAAGATAACCTTTCTACAGATATGCTACAAAGCTCCCCCTTCACGAACACAAAATTATAGAAATTCATTTTTGTATCAAAACAGTCATCGACTAGAATCACCTTGATAAATGGTCTATTATTATGCATGCCATCCAGTATCGACCAGTTTAAAAGAAGGATTAAATAAAAACATATTTCGTCCTCGGTTGCCCACTACCTGTATGCTAGACTGGTGGTTTCTGCCGCACACTATGTACATGTAGAGATGTAGGGGAAGCAGCAATATTGAAATAACAAGATATTGCATTGATTGTGATATTGTTAAAAGGAAGGACGTTAAACTGATTGTGACATTGCTAATAAAAGGAACTGTGATATTGTTAATTAAAGGAATTGTGACATTGTTGATAAAAGGAATTGCGATATTGTTAATTAAAGGAATTGTGATACTGTTAATTAAAGGAATTGTGATACTGTTAATTAAAGGAATTGTGATATTGTTAATTAAAGGAATTGTGATATTGTTAATTAAAGGAAGGGCCTTGCACCAATTGATAGTGATGCCGTTTTTACAGATCACTAATGAGATCACCAGACAGATGATGGAGATGAAGGGGATGTACAGTCTGGACAAGCCTGGGGATTTCCTCAACATCATCGACATCGCCTTCATGGCGGCCATGATTCACCCTGGAGGAGGTCGCAACGACATCCCGGAGAGATTGAAACGCCAGTTCTGTGTATTCAACTGTACTTTGCCGTCCAACAACTCTATTGACAAGATTTTTGGTATGTTTTAAATTTTTATTTCAAAAATGGTTCTGTCATCTTAATATTCTTCTGTGGCCTTTTACATTTGGTTTTCTGTGTATTTTGTAATTAGATTATGACAAAAACGATGTTTATACTTCCATTATTTAAAAGCTTTCAGCGCAACATAAAAGCATGTGTTTGGGTTTAATCTCTCCTTCATTCTCTCTCTCTCTCTCCCTGTCTGTCCGTCTCTCTGTCTCTCTCTATGCATGTGTGTGTGTGTGTGTGTGTCTGTCAAAAGTGATTGCCATCTAATGTAGTCGCATTGTATTTCTCCCCATAAGGTATTATTGGAGAGGGATACTTTTGCTCCAGCCGATTCTCAGAGCCAGTCGTTGAGCTGTGCAAGAAGTTGGTCCCAAGTACTCGTGTAGTGTGGCAGAAAACAAAGGTACTTCTTTTGCGCAATATTCACTTAAAATGCTCAAAGTACATTTCAAGGGGTCTGCAACCAACAGCAACACATAATATGAAGGACGAGACAGGCCGCCTGTTAGGTGGCTCAGTTTCGCGAGATTTGATCCCAGGACCTCACTGTCACTAAGCGGATTGTTTACCCCTGGACAATGATGCCGCACAATATTTATTTGAGGCTATACATATTACAGTAGCATATAAGAAAGTAGAATGCTCCGTCATTGGGGGGCGCAGTGGCTTAGTTGGTAAGTTGTCGGGATTCGAAAGAAATTAATGATCCAGGCATACGGATGCTAAAAAACCCCCACCAGAATCAAGGGGGGGGGGGGAAAGTAGTAGTCCCAGGGCACTGGCATTCATGAACCTGGTGTGGCCTGGTCTCCTTAACCCCTTCCCTACCAGGGGTGCAGTGCTAAAAGTACATCCCTCTGCCAGAGACCATCAGCCCTATTGGCACCTCTGTTTTCTCAATAACTCAGTCATTTGTAGGAATGATAACATCATTTTTTGTATGAACAACTCTATTGCTATTTTTGTGTGATGATACTGTGCCAAAGTTTTTGTGAGTTTAATTCCCCTAGAAATGCCATAAATAGTAACACCTCATAGGCCCAAGAAATTATAGGGCTTATGGCACATCGTGACCAAATTAAGACTAAAATACCTGTTTGAGGGCGATTCCCTTCTCTAAAGACCTAGTACTGTCTCGCTCTTTACCGGTTTAGTGCACACACCTAGTAGCTATCATTGCAACAATACATTGAACTTGAATGTACTCTTTCGTTCTCATCCTGTACCCAACAAGATGAAAATGCTGCCAACACCTGCCAAGTTCCATTACATCTTCAACTTGCGTGACTTGTCTCGCATCTGGCAAGGCATGCTGTACATCCAGGGAGACGAGTGCGACAACGAGAGGACCCTCATCAACCTTTGGAAGCACGAAGTCTGTCGTGTGATCGAGGACAGGTCTGGTTCACTTCCCTGCAGAACTTGTTTGTGTTTTGTAGTAGTATAAATAGATTAAGGTTCTTCACAAGCGTCGGCCTTTTTTAAAGTGAAGTAAAGAAAAATTTCACTTATATACTGCCATGCTCTAGGTGCTTCACAATTTCTTCCCCAGCAAGTAGCAGACACCTACCACATATGACCTCACATCAGAGAGACAGTGGGAATTGTTGGCTGAGACCCACTTTAACTGATTGCGTCCATTCCGCCACTGTCAGCGGCAACTGCTGTTTCTGCTCGTGATTTATATGTGATTTATAATGTTCCGAGTTTTTATTGTCCAAAACGCTGTTAACCGGAACAATATCATTTCTCATCCCCTCTGACCTAAAATATCCATCGTGCTCCTGTCTATTGTTAAAGAAAAAAAAAACTATTTTTGTTGTGAACCGTGTTGCCAGGCAATGTTTACATCATATATGTTGAGGCAACATTGTGCTGAACAAGTTCGGCTAATCCTCAATTTATTGATGTTAAATATCTTTTTGTGCTAAAGTGAGTTGATATTTTGTTTATTGTGTCGTATGTTTACATTTCCGCAATATTTTTTCGTAATTTTTTTTTTGGCAACTCCTTGTTTCATATATGTCTACTAAATAGTATTGTATCAGACTCTAGCTATACAAATATATTACTTTCACAATCTCCTAACATTTCTGAATAGGACTGTTTATGACAATATTGTTGGGGTTGTAGTACGGCTCACAGTTACATTTTATAGAACCCAACCCTTGCTGAAAATTTTGCAAGGAAAAATAACTCTGACCAGCCATTTAAAAAATCTGTGGATGCAAACTATAGTTTGCTTACCGGGGGAGTAGATCCTCCTTGAATATCTCCTATGTGGGGGCCCCCTCTTGGTAGTCCAACTTTTCGAGAATTATAATTATATCAACTCCATGCGAATTCACTCTATATGAGCACACACAGACACTACCGGTCACCTTGGCGCTCATTAACCCAACTACTTGTGAGTACATTTTGCTCTCCCCTCAAGACTCAGACTGGGCGGAGTGATTTCTCTTACAGTAACCCAGTGACAAGGTATTTTTTCACCACACAAACAGTTAAGGCTTATTCAACAATTTGTTGTATTATTTCTTTCACCTCATCTAAACCACATCGAATCACGTCTGGCCTAAAAGCGAACAAATTAAAGCATTCAAAATCACATTTTTGGTTTGAAATGTGCTTTTTTTTCTTTCTTCTTTTTTTTTTTTTTTACACGTAATGAAGGCAGCGAAGTTCTGATTACTGGTTAACTATGGCCACTATGTTTGCTTCTTGCTGTCCGTTGCAGGTTTGTCAATGAGGATGACAAGGCCTGGATCCAGGAGACCCTTGTTAATGTCATAGCCGAGGAGATCTCTGAGGACATAGCCAAACTGATTTTGCCCCTCCCCCACTTTGTCGACTTCATGAGGGATGCCAAAGAGGAACAAGCGGATGACGACGAGGAAGGCAAAGGAGGGGGTGGCGGCGGGGAGGATGGAGAACCAGAGGTCCCGAAAATCTACGAAATGGTTGGTTGAATTTCACTTGCGTGGAGTTGAATGTTTTACATTTTGTGTCGCTCTCTGAATTATTTTTTACCTTGTTTCCTATGTGTATCGTAATAGAATTATGTTTTTCTTGTAATATCTTAAGATGGTATTTGCACTGTCAGCTCTGTTCAATATGGCAAGGACATGTTCATGTTGCCCTTGAACAAGCCGAGAGGCCCATTCAGAGTGGGTCTGACCAGCCACCGCCATAAAAGCAACAGAATAGTTTTTAACAGTGAAATACACATGGAAACACTTTTAAAAAGCCTCAACATCATTCTGAAAACGCCCATCGTGAAATTTGCCGCCAATACGCTCAGTCACTCCTTATTTGGTGACATGATTCAAAAGACTGCAAGTAATAAGGATTTGCTAGGCCATCGATTCGAACATCTCTTTTGCTCCAAATGATGGTTTAAATGGCTTTTGCCATACCCAAAATGCATGAAAAGTTGAGAAAAAGGGGTTGGAGTGGATATGTGCAGTAATTGTGGTAACATTTGAGGTTTGAAAATTTGAAAAAATCCATATTTCGTTGTAGTGGCCGAAACATTCGCACTGCCGATAATAGGTAGTACAGGTTTTGAGAAAGTTTAATACAACTGTGTATAATTTGTTTATTTTATCATGAACATGATTAGACTACCATTAAAATAAGTTCCATAGTGTCTTTTTCATTCTTTTTTTATGCTTGTAATTTCCAGGTAGAAAGTGAAGAAGTGCTGAAGAAGAGGCTGCAGATGTTCATGAAGGACTACAATGAGACCGTGCGTGGCAGTCACTTGGATTTGGTCTTCTTCCAGGATGCCATGATTCATCTTATGAAGGTCACCTTCTTCCCTTGACAAAACCATTAAACTTGTCTTGCACCCCAAACTATGAAACTCTAGGTAGAAAGTTTGCGTAAATTGCAGCATAGACGATGCTGCGGCATTTAAGCTGCTCCTGATGAATTCTTTTTTAAATATTTTTTCCCTATGTAGCGTTTATCGCTGTGAGTTTTGGATTGTGCTTTTGAATTCTTGGGCTGAGGAAAGGACAGAGTCCACTTAGGTCACCGAAAGTATAGGCAGCAACAAACCTGTATTATGCTGTAATGGCAATACCTACAACTTTGTTCCGGCCTCTGGAGCTTTACTGACCTAGGTTAGGGGTCTCAGCTATCAAGTTGGCAAATAATTGAGTCATGTGACCATGGACTTTAAGATTATGATTATTGTTAAATGTACAAATGAGCAATATTTCATCATATTATTTTTTTCCACATTTGAGTCACCGATTGAAAGAGACTATAAATTCCTGCATAAGCTGCCTCCGGCTTATAAGCTGCAGTGTTGGGGGCGGAGAGAAAAAATGAAGAAAGGTTGTAAGTTATATGCGAGACAGGCAGGCTGGTTATAGGCTGTCCTTGGCACCTCTGTGAAAGTTTCCTTAATTTTTAATATAAAATACTTTCATCTCATACAACTAATATTGTGTCGATAATTGAATTGAGTTGTTGTTGCCTGTCTGTGGTCAAAGGGACATACCTCTTAAATAAATGCTAAGTCAGAAATTGTCAGAGTAACATCTACGGAGACTGGAAAATAAACATGTCTTGATGAGTTCCCGCCACAACATGTCGTGCTGCTGGTGAATTTATCTGAATGAAGATCTATTACTGTCTTGTGTGGTCTAAACATGTAAATGACATGACAGATGTCATAAACTTTCTCGCATCCAAAAACTATCTAACTCCCTTTCTTACACCTACAGTCGTAAAACTTTCTGTTTTGTGTAAATATATATATATATATTTATATTTATATATATAAATATATGTATACACGTGTGTGTTTGTGTGTGTTTTACAGATCTCAAGAATCATCCGCACACCCAGGGGTGCTGCACTACTGGTAGGTGTGGGCGGTTCAGGCAAACAGTCCCTTTGCAAGCTGGCCTCTCACATCGCTGGCTATTCCAACTTCCAGATCACTCTTACCAAGTAAGTATACACTGTTGTTGTATATTGTATGGGGAGGAGTGGGTGATGCATTGGGTTTTTTTCTTTAGAGTTAGTATGCATTGTTGTATGTTTTATCGGGAGGAGGGGGCTGAGGTCTTTTTCTTAAGAGGCTGGGAGAGTTTGGTTTTGGGATTGTTGTTGTCTTTTTGTGTGTTTTTGTTTTTGTTTTTTTTTTGGGGGGTTATTTTGCATTTTGTTTTGTTGTTATGATCATTTACTTTTGCCTTTTGGTTCAATCTTGCTTTGATTTTGTTCTATTATTACAAAAATTTATACAATCATCTTCTTGAGTATTTTTGCTCTTGTTATGTTTGTCGTTTGTTTCTTTTGTTTTGGGTTTAGTCTGGTCTAACTTTGTTCTTTTGTATGTTGCTGGCTCAATTTTTGGTTTGTTTTTGTTATTTTTCTGTTTCGTTTTTTTTTGTTTTTGTTTTTTTTTTGTTGCAGTTTTGTTTGTTTGTTTTTGGGAGGGGGGAGT
>JBCHJU010432785.1:0-13588 GCA_039654505.1 Plocamopherus imperialis
TCTTTTTATCTCAACATACGCCTTAATTATAATGTTCACACTCCTGATCTATTCCGTTGTTGCCCCCTCTCTCCCCCTTAATCATCAGTTTTTTTCAAGTGTAATATGTTCACCACTGTGTGCTGTCATAGTTTGCCATACTGCCGTAGGGTTATAAACAGTGTAGTTAAGAAAGATACATTTCAAACAAAACCTTTAAATTTTAAATTCATTTTAATCCATTTGACTGTGGAATGTTTGAATTGTAACCAATTTAGAGAAGAACCACAAAAATCGTCAAACTTTATTGATTTAAAAACATAAAAGAGATGACAATGCATAAATAAATGTTCTCTCTCATCAACTGTCCATTTGCTCACTTCTACTAAATTTTGTAGAGAGTTCTGAAGTAAAGTTCAAGTCAACAAGAACCCACCAAATATTCAAAGCTGAGCACCAAGATAATGCAAGAAGCACTTCAGATGTCATCACGACAGTCCTGATAATATACGTTTTGAAAAAAGCATTTGAATACTGTCAAGAAAGGATAGGAATCCCTTTCATTACTGCGGGGTTTTTTTGACTGGCCCATTCACTTCAGTTATGAGACTCTTACCTTCAAAAATAAGCAGACAAATGGAAAGAATACAAATAAGAAAAGAGCAGCAAGTGCCTTTTCAACATCTCATATGACATATGAAGATATTTTCTAAGGAGTAGACTTAGAAACTACTGCACAGACACAAGATACTCAAAGTATATCATTATTTAAAATTGAATCCAAACATAATAGAATTGTTCACCAGCACATCAGAGGTCACAGAAGAAAATTTTTCTTTTTGCTTTGTCCGTTGGCACTCATTCTTTGCGTCCTCGGTTGACTTATGGAACAAAGTTTCAAACAATGTCGTTAAATTTTGAGATATGAAAGGTATTAAAATACTGTTCTAAATGTAGATTGGTACAATCTAAGATTTTAGTTCATCAAGACTGGCAAGGTTTTCAACTTTATATCTGTCAAAGTCAAAGGAGGCTGTCACCAAAAGCTGCTGTATCATTTTTAACCATTTTCTTTTGTCTGAAAGAACCTCTCACCAGTTTTGTTGTGTTATGTTTTTTGTCAAGTTTTTAATGTTGCAAGGGAGATGGATTTCTTTTTTTTTCTTTTTTTTCATATAATGCTTATTTATGCCCTGTTTCTTAACTACACAATAAGAAAACTTCTGTTTCATTTTCAAGCGATTTGTAGTTGCTATGAACTTTTTAAAATTCAGATTACTTGATTCTCCATTTCTTATGTTGCAGTAAGAATCTCCTCTGTATTCTGTGATAATTTAGGATTGAAATAGAGTTTATAAGTCTAAAGGAGAAATCTTCCTCAATGTAAAATTTTGTAAGCCCACAAATTTCAGCTGTTTTTTCTTTTCTTTTTTTTTTTTTTTTTTTTTTTTTTTTTCTTTTTTTAAGTGAAGTGTGGCATTTAGGGTTAGTGGGATTGGATTTTTTTTTTTTTTTTATAAACCACCAAGTGTAAAATAAATTACAGGCATGAATGATTCTTTCAGTCACCAGTTGAAGTTGAGTCTCTTTTGAATTTTATCCTTTTTAGGTCTTTTGTCCCTCCATGTGGTTTTATTACCCATTTGATGTCATCATGATCTCCCTTTTGATCTCCTTTTCATTCATTATAATATGGTAGTTGTTGCCCAAGCTCAAACCTTTTCTTCCTGCAATTTTTTGCTGATTAATCTCCTATCAATAATTTTAAGGTGACTTGGTATTACCGTAATCAGCCAAGCATATACAGATGTATAGGCCTTTTCATCTGGGCAGTCATTTTTCCTTACCAAATGCATGGTAGCCATGCATGATATGGCACTAATGTAAAAGAAAATAAAGAGAATCGCCAACATCTAGCAAGTACATCGAGACAAGATTCATGTTATTCTTCTTTGGGCAGGGCTAGATCTAGAGTGGAATGCAGTCTTACTCATTGTCTGAAACACCTTAATTTGATAACGGACAAGGAAGAAAAGAGTTATAAGGTGGACTGAGGGTTTAGTGATAGTGGACGATGATTGATAGGATTTGATCTAACTCTCACCTTTTGTCTTTAAACTGTTTTATTCAACACAAAATCCAATGGAGCAGATCTTCAACTCTCATGAGTTTTGCAAAAATTGTTCTGAATGGTATCACATATGAATGTCATCTTGACTTGAAAGAAAATTTAGCATTACACAGTAGAGGTCAATAATAATAATCCTGTCCCAGTGACAAAATTGATGTTGTGATTGACATGGATAGGGGCAGACAAAAATATCCAGTTCAGCTGTTATATGTGAAAAGACAAAGGATGTGGTGCCCAAAATCCATCCTAAAAGAGCACAACCTTTAAACTCGTCATGACAGACATGTTGACTACCACCCTGTTGCATCCTTTGTCCCTGTGGGTTATGTAAGGTTGCTCCAAATAACCCTGCACCTGGGCGGCAACTACTATATGTTCATTTTTAGTTTTATTGAAATGATTCCTTCTTTTTACCTCGCCCATCTCTCATCTGAGTGTGTAAGATTACCTCCTCAGTTTTAGATTTTTACATTCCTCTCATTCCTACCTTATTACTTATGGTGTACCAATTTTACTTCATACTTGCCAGTCGTGGAGACGGCGTGTCATTTGCTTCCCGCTTGCAGCCCACTCTCAACTATAACACCATGGGAAGCACACCAAGGTCAGCGTTGTTTCTTCTTCAAACTTTTTTCTCTTCACTACTTCTAGCTTGCTGTTTTAAGTGGTACAGTAGAGGTCTACATTAAAGCTCAAGAAGTTTGAACACATATATGCTGTATTGTGTCTCATTTGTAATTTCAAAGGGGAATCTGTTGTTTCAAAAAAGCTGTGAAAGTATGTATATGATAGAATTTGTGTCTTAAGTGTTTTGTAATGTTATTTTGTTTGAAAAGATTTTAAACGTGGAAGGATCTTGAGATTCTCAAATAGTATTAGCAGTAGTAAAAATGGAAAATGAATTTCATATAAGGATTTGAAATCAAACTAAGGAAGAACCTCAAAATCATCCTGATACATGAATTGTCAGTCAATTTTAATCAACATGAACATTCTTGTATTTTCTTGTATTTTGTATTATCTTGTGATGTATTTTAGAAATCTGTAAGAGAAAATGTGTTAGAATGTGAAGCGGCCTAATCTAGATTTTGTGATTATGAGTAAAAGTATGAGCAAAAGAGCCTTTGACATGTATGACATATTCTTTTCCTCCCTTGCATGTTTACTTAGTTCTGCATCATTTCTAACTGAAATTATGTTCGAAGGTGTAATCTTAACTAGTCAACTTTTTCATCTTATGCACATACCACTAGAGAATCTTTATAAAACGCTACTGGAATTAATCCCTCGGAATAGCGACTAGGTTTGATGCTGTGTTTGCACCTTAACCCCCTGTACTTTTACTAGGATTCACTTTGACTGAAACATAATGAAGGGAAAAAAGCTGTTTACTGTTCAACTGAATAATCAGACTGTATCAAGTGTTTTCTTTTAATAAGATGCAGTAAAGGTTTTCTGTCTTCTGCTTTGCAATAAATTCTTGTCTTATTTTTATGTATTGTTTGATTATGGTTTTGTTTTTTGTTTTTTAATCTATAAAAAGGGAATAAATGGAAAAGGATGTTTGCTGTGTAGTTGACATATGTAAATGAGATGATTGTAAAGTTTAGGAATTGGTTTAGGCTAAATTAGAATTATACTTAGTCCCTGAAAATTATTATAAATATATCTGAACATATTTAAGGTCACTTTAATTTAATTGCCTTGTCAAGAAATAATTTGCCTTATCCAGTTGTTATCTAAAGTGGAATGCAAATTACATATTGGGGATGTTGTGTCTGAGAAGGAAAAAAAGAAGAAAAAAGCGACGTTGGTTTTTTTTTTTTTTTTTTTTTTTTTTTTTTTGTTGTTGTTGTTGTTGTTTAGGGTTTTTTTCTTTATTGTTGTTGGGGGTTTTTTTGTTTTGGTTTGGTTTTTGTTTTTGTTTACGGTAGATGTGTGGGTTTTACTTGATTATTTGAATAAATGAATGGGCCCCTAGCTGTTACTTGCATGTAAGTGGGCTGCTCTTTTGAAGCTTCTGCTGCTTGGTTTAACTTTTTGTACTTGATCAACCCCTCATAATCATTGTGTTTCCAGTCCATATGTGTATATATGGATATGTTCTATGAACTGCTTCCACTCAATGCTTTTTCATTGTTGAGCTCAGCAATCTTTCTACTGTAATCATCAGTATATCATATCTTCTGTGAGCCTAGTGATTGTCCCTGGGGGGTGGGGGGCTGAGAGTTGATTAGTTTGTTACATGACAGCCTTCCCTGTATGGTCTAGTTCTGACCTAATTAATTTTTGACTAAAAGTTTTTCAGCCCTTGTCCATTCCCACTTTATGGTGAATTTTGTGCTCATATTCCCTTTCCTATGTCATGTCTACTTTTGTCCTTACATAGAATCTTGTTTTTTCTCTCCCTTTTCCTTTTTTTTTTTCTGTGTTGTGCTTCAAATGCTATTTTTTATCACCCACTCTTTGACAATTACTATCGTTATCATTCTTTACTCTTGCACTGTTTTATAAATATTACTCATAGGCTCCTATTGATAAATTCTAACTCCTTTAAGTTCAAATATGTTTCTTTCTTGTTTTTTGATCCCACATTCTTCCTCATCCACCATTTTAGTCTCTTATATTTCAGAGGCGTTTGACTTACTTCAGTTTGATTCTTGAAACTGTTATTCTTTTTTCATTTTTTTTCTTTAGTTTTTGTTTTTGTTTTCGACTTAATTTATATTCAGCTCTTTTTTACAATCTTCCTTTATTTTCAGTTTTTTTCTTTATCAATGGGATCAGGCCAGGTCATGCTTTTGATTTTGATTGAATCAAATCTGCATCAACACCATTACGCTCGCCCATGCATTGCAATTAAAATAAATTTCCCCTTTCCTTCACAGCACTTCCAACCCTTTATTCCAATCATACTATTTGACTGGCATATTTATCAAGCATTAATAGGTCACAAGATTCACAGATATGTGAGGCTCTGAAATGCTTCTGTAAAATTTTGAAATTTGATTTATGTGCATTGGTGTGCATGGAAAATCTATTTTTAAAAGAATTATTTTCATCTGTTCTTTAGAGGGTTGCAGTGAGAATAGATGATTTAAGCAGTAAAAAACGTGCATCCTTTCTTTAACAGCTGGTCTCCTCTGTGCCTTTTTGAAAAACCTTTTGAGTAAGATATTATTTGGAGCTGGTGGCATTATTGTAGCCTTTATTGGTTTGTCATGTTCCCTTTCTTTCTAGACCATCTTATATTTTGTGGAATACTTTCATTTTTGGAGGTGTTAATTTTTTGTTTACGGCTTTTTTTTTTCTGTTTGTGTTTGTGTATGGAAGAAGAACTCATCTTACTCTCCTGTCTGAAATTAAGTTTAGTATGGTATGAGGAAGAAAGTCTTTTGATGTTTTCATCTTCGCTCTGTGTGCTTTCTGGCTTATGCTTGTGCTAACTTTGCTAGTTTTTGATGGACGCTCGCTTTGGTGTTCAGATTTTTCCTGAATGGTGTGGTATGAAATAAAAGTCAAGAAAATATATATGAAATACTGTTTTATAGATAAGAAAATCAATCTCATCCATCCATCAGTTTTGTATAAAAAATTATCATCTTATTATATTATGAATAGGCTACTGGCTTTAGAAGGAAAGTTGAGTTCTATTGGTTGAACTCTTTCTGGAAATTTAGTCTCAATCCTACAATAGCAATAAAATATTGTCTCTATATATATGCTATTATTATGATCCTGGGAAAAGACAGCTAAAGCAATTAAGTTGAAGCTATTATCTGATAAAATAAAAGGTATGCCTGAACACACCATGGAACAGATGTACAGTTTTGTCATATATATCATTTATATATATATACATCATTGTCAATATTGAATTCATTTCGGAACCCCTCTTGTTTCTTCTTGGTTTAGCCTACTTAGATAATGGATTTTCTTCTTTGCTTATGGAAAGCAAAACTTCTCACTTGTTTAAATTTGTTTTTTAACTTTAGTTTCCTTTGGTGCATACATTTTCCAAAAATTTTATTTTTGCAGCCTGGGTGATGGTGTGAATTTCCCTACAAGAAATGTTGACATTGATTCAGATGGTTTGTTGGGCCAGAGGCAAAGATGGATGGAAGAGGGAGATAATGGTTAGTCATAGATTCATATTAATGGCTTTTTTTTTTTAAGTCATTTCCCCGTGTTTGTTTCACTTTTACTTTTTTTTTTTCTCATTTACCTAGCTTTAATATTCACCAAATAAGTGTGAGTATGATCCATAGCTTTCTCTTTCCTTTCAATATTTCTGTGTATGTGTGTTTGTGTGTGTGTTTGTATTTGATTCTCAATTAACATGAGTTCCTTTCTTTTTTTCCTTTCAACCTTTCCAGATACAATATTTGAGAACAAAGGCATCGATTTGGCTTAAAGATAAGGTTGGGCAAAATGAGTGGAAAAGCCAAACTCCTTTGATTATAAGAAAAGTCATTCAAAGGAGGTGTCATGAAAATGAGACTGCTATTACTCTATATATTTCTATGTGATTGATCTCTTGAAAATATCAAACAACACATTTTTTAGAAAGGAGAGAGGATTATTGCCTTTGACAAAGGCTGAGGAACAGATCCTCTTTATGGATGTGTAATAATTTAATAATATTCAAGTTGTGAGTTTCAATGTGTACTATAATATTTATCTTGAAGCCTAACTTGAATACACAGGTGACAGCTACTGTAAAGAAGTTTTTGAATGAGATGAAAAGAGAGATGAAATTTTCTTACTTTCCCATTCTAGCCTATTTTCTTCTTCTTTTCTCATGGTTTGTTTTGGGTTTATGTGTTTCTTTTTGTTTTTATTTTATGTGAAATGAGATCTATGGGGACATAATACATGGAAATAACAAATTTTATGTTCACATATACCATTGTTATCTAGAAGCCTGCAAATATCTGTAAATGAAGTAGGCACTCATACTCATATTTTGTTCTTTTTCAAAGATTTTATTTTATACTTTTTTTTCTGTAAAGTTTGTTGCATTCGTTTTATCTTAATGATTTATTTATTAAATGTCAGGACAAGAAAGATTTGAGAAAGATCATTTCAGAACATAAATTTCATACACGGAAAGTAAAATGAGATATCAACAAAAAAAGAATAGTTTTTCTATATATATTACCCTTTTTTATAGAGAAATATATTGAGCATGAATTCATAAGTTAGATATTTCAAAGAAAATCTTTATGAGGAAACTATTCGCCACTGATTTAGGGTGGCCAAATGATATTTAGATCCATACCTCACAGACTGCCTCCTGAATAATTGACATTGATTTCCTTAAATTCCAGGAAGGCGTCTTTGCATCTTTCTTTAACACTGTCAGATAGCATGTTTATGTGGCAAATGAGGTGCTTCTCTTAAAATTGCCACGGGTTTGATCTAAGATGAGTACCCAAGACAAGTGTGTTTGTTGGGGGGGGGGGGGGGGGGGTTGGGTTTTGTTCCTTCTTATTTGGTCGTTGGGGTTTTTTTCAGAGATTCTCGTTTTTCTGTGCAGGTTTCTTTTTTTTCCCCCTTTTTTTTTTTTCCCAGTAAATATCGTGACTTGATTCATTGACATATTCTTTTTATGAGAAAAGATTGTGATAGGAATTCCCTTTCTTCCTTAAGACGTCTTGTCGAGTTTTTTTTTTTCCAGGGATTTCAATGAAGTCACATGATTGCTGTGACAGGCTATGTTAATTTTTTTAAAAATAATTACCAAGCGCTTTTGCAAAAATTGCAATCAACATGACTATGATATCCAACATTCTACACACTCACACATACAACAATAAGCAAATTATGATAGTGTTGTTTTACCCTTTTTTCATTGTAGGCTGACTTTATGGACTGAGACCTGTTATGCCATTATTTGAATGTGCATGATATGCATTTAAGCTTATTTTGTGTTATATAAATTGTAATGTTCTGGAGCAAATGGGACACAGGATGCTCCATGCCATATGCATATGGGGGAAAAATTGGCCAGTTGTGTCCCTTTCCTCAAAATGGTAATTTTTGTTGTCCCTTTCAATCCTCCCTGCCCCCTTCCTTTTTTTTTTTTTCATAACACATGATTGTTTTTGTCCAGTAAGATTTATATTGTAAAAACTAAACTATTATCTGCTTCATACATTTGTTTGGGTTTGGGGTTTTTTCCTCTCTCTCTCTTCTTTTTTTTTTTTTTTTTTTTTTTTCCTAAAGTTTGTCAAGCAACAGAACTACTGTAACTTTGGTTTAAAGTTAATCAGTGCAAGTATTCTATACTAATTGTTAAATTTCAAGACTCCATTAGCTTTGGAACTTCAATGTGCCTATCTCTACACTTTTTCATTGTAATTAATTGTATGTTTGGCATTTTTGTCCAATTGATTATCATATTACACATCTTTGCAAATCAGACATTTAGGAAGCATCCGTATAGTGGATCAGAGTACACTATGGAAAGGGCGGGCTGAGTGCTCCCCCTTTTTAACCCTGGAACATTTTTTTTTTTTTTTAAATAGAGCTGCATGTATGTATATAATTTTATATGATATTTATTTTCTTTCAAAGACTACCAGATTGGGTTAAATGAGTGTTATAAGAAAGCTTTGCAGTGATGTGGTCTGTAAGAGAAGTAAATGCAACAGCTTTTGTATGTGTGTGCTGAGAGAATCGTTTCCGTAAGTGGATGGGATTATTCCAATTGAGTATATATATGTAATTTTATGTACATATGTGTATCATACGTTTTTACTATTTATTTTTGCCTAAGACTTGAGCTACACAAATTGCCTGATGTAACATTTCCATGCATGATGTTGTTCAGAATGGTGAGCAGGACTGCCACTCATCCGTGGATCCACAGATTTTCCGTGGATGTGAATTTTTGGGGGGATCTGTCTGTGGATTTCATGGGGATATCCCTGGATCCCTTTAAAGTTCCAATGATTGCAATGCAATCAGGATCATATGTTTGCAATTTGCACAAACATGTCCACGGTATTATTGTCATATTTTTTTATTTTATAGATAGCTCCTTTATCTTTGTCTGTCTGTCTGTCTCTCTGACACCCTGTCTTTCTCTCTCTATCTATCTTTCTGTCTATCTATCTATCTATCTGTCTATCTATCTATTTATCTCTTTATCTCATGCACACTGTTGTGTATTTGTTCTTCAAGTGAACATTTGTAAGTGTTTCTAATGTAAGTTTCTAATGGTAATAGGTTACCATGACGTGTAGGTAAAACACGGTGTGATGAGTGTTAACAAATTTCTTTTGCTTTTACGGAAATCTATGGATTCTGAACAATTTGAGTGGCAGCCCTGATATGTGTGAGTGGTGAGTCTGGGTTTTGTTTTTCTTTTCTTTGGAAAGTAAGGATCTAATGGTGTCATTGGGGCCCCATAATTGAATATGTGTTAGCTTAATTTTTCTTTTCTTTTTTTTTTCTTTTTTCCTAATGGAAAATAATGTTTTGTAGATCATGGCATATATATGTCAAAATCATCCTCTCTATGGTGTGGTGAGATCATTCATTGTTAAATTATTATTTATAATAAAATGTACTTGAGGTCGTCAAGATCATTTCCTAGTTGAATTAGGATAGACATTGCCTCCTTTTGGTGGCATGTTTGTTTCACAAGTAAAACATAGTAAATTGAAGTTTAAGAGAAGTTATGAATAAAACTGGATTGTGTGTATATACAGACCTGTAAATTTCTGGACTAAAGTTTATTCAATACCTTTTCCACATCATGGAGATAAATCCTGATTTTCCTTGCCGTCACATTGTTGTAACTGACCAACTAATTTTCCATGGTTGAATGTGGAATCTTTATGTTAGTACGTCGTTGTTTTCTTTTGCCTTTAGGCGGAGTGAAGCTCTTCAATCACTCAACCTTTGCCATGGTGGTAAGTGAAAGAGGCGAAGTGCCAGATTTGTGGTGTGCTTGAAATTTGGCTACACACGCCTCAAAAGGCTTCCTGCTCTTTAGCCTGACCTAGGGCCAAACATTGTTGAATCTTTTTATAGCTCTCTGCCCTGTCTTTCCTTGCTAATAAAGAATCGATTGTTTAAATCACATGGAAAGTGGTAGACAAAATGTACAGTGCTCAAACCTCCTTATAGGAAACTTTTTTCCTTGAAATCAGGTTAATTTAAGTAAATGTTGATTGCATCTTTAGGAACCTTGGCATTTAATTTTTACTGGTGTCTGGTTTTTGATTTGTTTGGTCCTATTTCATCTCATTGCTGCTGTTTGTAAAATTCTTTTGTGTCTTGAGAGAGAGAGAATTTCTCAATATTAATCTTTTAATCAATAAGGTATCTAGGTTTACAGAAGGCTATTTTGCAGTGCTTTTCTTAGGATTAGATGGGGTATAAGGTTGGTTTAAATCCATAGTTTTGATTTTGAAGCTAAAATGCCTCACTGCAGGCCATTGGACATGAAGTTAAAACTTAAAGCAGGAATATCATTTCAGAGAGTTCGCTATTTTCAGATGGTTTTGTTTAGGGCCATTTACAGGTCTGATATATGATTATAGCAAGAAACAGTGCTCTTGGAAAAACTTGTGTAATGTCATAGCAAAGCGGAACATGAATTTAAAGATAAGAAAAGATGTAAGAAGATATATTTATTTTTAAATTATCTCAAGCAATGATCAAATTATGAATTTTTGTATATTTATTCCACAAGTATGACTTTCATATTATTCTTTTTGTAAGTGTCATGTTCTTTGGGTTTGTTTGTTTTTTTTGTTTCGCAGTTGGTTTTTTGTTTATTTATTTATATTTTTTAAAAAGTTCACAACATTTGGTGTCTCCACATTTCTCAAGATTTCCTCGATTGCTTTTGTCTCAACCTCAATGTTCGTTTTTACAAGCTTTTGAGGAAATGCTACCCATGCTACAGTTGTCAGTGTGCATTTAGTTACATACCAAAATGTTAGGTATGGGATGAATATTTTAACATGGATGAAGATTGTTTAGGCAGTTTGACCCACATGGTGGGCCTACTACTACTAGAGAAAGTCCTCATTCAGAGCCTAAGGGCAGTTGGCAATTCTGTATGTTTTGTCATGGGCATTATGGTAAAAAGCATTTTTTGGTACAGTTAAGAATGTTTTCAGTTTACAATTATAAAGTATACTTTGTATTCAACAGAGAGGTCTCCTAATTTCAAAATTTTGATTACGAAAAACTGTTCGAATTTATTTTTTTGACATTTAAAGGAAAAAAATAAGTATTTTACATGAGTGTGATTAAACCATTGTTTTTTTTATTTTCCTTTACATGATTCAGAAAAAAAGTATTTTATAAGGTCTGTTGACTGTTATGTACTGTTTGAGCATAGATTCTATAATTATTTTATTTTCAGGAAAGCACTTTTAAATCATACTTAAGCAAGGGATATTGATAATGTGCTGAAAAAGTGTCAAGTGATTTAAGAGACTTGTCATTGTAATAAATTTCTACAGTGCTTTCTCAATTTCAGTAGAGGCGCTTAGACCACTTTACACTGTTACAGTTGAATTTAAGAGCAGTTAGATCTGCAATTAAAATATCATTGACAGATCGCATATAATTTCTTCTATTTTTTCGTTTGTCATCAAGAACCCATTTTACATTTTTGTTGTAAAGTATCAATACAATTTAATTATGAGGTATAAATAAGTGAATGTGACATGATGTATAGAATAAAAGAAAATGCATTTCTGACCATGCTTTTGTTGTGTTCCTTCTAGTGTCATTTTCCATGTCATTATTGTCTATATATGTAAGTTGGAAAACTTTTTTTTTTTTTTTTTTTTTTCCCAAGCATTGTTATCCAACAAGATCCATGCAAAGTTTTTCTGTACCCACGATCTTGCAATTATTCAATAGTTATGAAATGCAGAATTTATTACAGCAATAGTAAAAAACAAGACTGATGAGCTTTGGTGCTTAAGCTTTTCCATTGTTACCTTGACTTCCTGGTCTTAAAATCGTGATTACCCAGTGCTCCAAACAACCTTGTGTTCTCTACATGAGTAGAAAAGCTTTTTGACTGCTAATACTGCAACCAACTCCTGTCCCTTGAACTTGGTGGCCAGCTGTTCATTGCAAAGAAAGACATTGCTGTGTTTTCACTATCACCAATGTGTATCAGTAGGCCTATCAGTGGCTTGGGGCTTAGAAGAAAAGTATACCTGCCACCAAAATGGTGGTGGAGTACAAAAAATTGGTGGATCATGGAAAAATATTTTTCTGTGATTCATGTGACATATTATTTATCATAATTTATGGTTGTAGTTGTAGGCATCAGGAGACTTGGTTTGGGTAGATGTATAGTATAAGTGGCTGGTGTCCTATATATGTAAGGCTTTCTTTCACCAGCCTACATTTAGTGTGATGGGAAAAAGCCTTAATTTGTATTTTTTTTCAACCTGGAAGAAAAGATGACCATCTGAGAATAACATCTTTATATTGGTATAATTTGGAAATCATAACAAGGTGCAAGCTCAGGGAACTTTGTTATCAATCTTCTTTTATTTTTATTTGTATGATTTAATCAGCAGTTTTAGCTTACTGTGTGAGTTTGATTGAGGTGAGCTTCTGAAATGAAAAATATTGAAGCTTATTTGTATTTGTATCCATTCTCAAGTGTTAGCCTGTGATCTTCATCTTTAAATGTCTTCTGTATTCTATTTCAGAAGCCTTTAAAATGAGAATTTCCTGTGAACGAGCTATGATTTTTTGTAGATGTCTGCATTAAATATTCTTTCTCTTACTATTACCAGTCTAAAATATAACGAGAAGCAGAAAGCTTGAGAGGAGAATGTTATGACTTTTGGAACTTGCAGGCTTGAAAGGAAATTATGTCTTTTTAATAATGAGATAATTTGTTTATATCATATGTGTTTGCCATTGACCTTTTTGTAGGTCTCTGTTGTTATTGTTATTATTATTATTATTATTATTATTATTATTATTATTATTATTATTATTATTATTATCATCACTACTATTATGGCATTTTACTATTTGATCATGTCATCAAGCATGGTTTTGTTTGCTTATATACATGTATATCTGTTTTCTATTTATTTTTGAGTTTTGTTCGTTTGGCTTTATTACAGTTCTTATCTTCTACATGGTTACATTTTTTAATATATATTTTTTTTTTATTGTATGATCTTTTGGTGGAACAATAAGTTAAATGCCTTTCACTTCACCAGTTTGATGAGATATGTTTCCCTTACATTAAATATATGCTGTAATCTGCTGTTGTGCCCACTATAGACACCAGCATAGATCTATAGTTGCCCTTCCGTGTCTCTATGTCTATGGCCTCCTGAAGTTGAAGCTTTTGTCTTGCTCTAGGCTTTGCCTTACAAGCTGCAACTGCAAAGAAATCATGGCTTTTTTTTTTTTGCTTTTTTTTTTTTTTTTTTTTTTTTTTTTTTTTTTTTTTTTTTTTTTTTCCCC
>JBCHJU010432895.1:0-13585 GCA_039654505.1 Plocamopherus imperialis
AAAAACTGTCTCACAGTTGCAAGAAAACATAGTTAGGCCAAAATGTTACTTTGGGATTTGTAGGAAAACGTGTTGGCGGATTTTATCAAATTCAATAAATTATAATAGGTGGTGGTATATCGATTCAAACGGTGTGTCAGTTGCATTTTGGCCCAAGTCTGACTTAGGCCAAAAAGGTAGCCGCTTGACGACAAGAATCCTTTAGATGAGACCTAAAACTTACACAAGACAAACAAGTCTTGATTTTGCCTTTAGTCACCATCTGTTTCTATCATTGTTTGTCGTTGTTTGTGGGTAGGTGAACTTTGACACTCCGGAAAAATCATCTGGCGAGGCAACCCCTTCACCTCTGGTAACGCCTGTGGCATCTGAGGCATCGATACAGTCCAGTGAAGTCACCAGCGTGGCCTCCAGCATTAGCAGCACATCCAGCAACAACAGCATCAACAGCACAGTTAAGAGCAACAATCTTCTACGACAGCGGAGTACAAGTGAACCCAATTCAAACAACAACAGTCAGGAAAAACGGGTAAGCAGCCTTTTGGACATAAAAAAACCCAACAAAACCCAACCCCAAACCCCCCCAAAATCAAAGTCAAAACCATGTAAATAACTTGAGTCAAAACCATGTAAATAACTTGAGTCAAAAACCATGTAAATAACTTGAGTCAAAACCATGTAAATAACTTGAGTCAAAACCATGTAAATAACTTGAGAAATTAAAGAAAATTTTTTGAATAACTATGTTGTCGTTAGAGTATATATTTGCTTTCAGTATTAGCAATTCATGTTTTAAAGGAAATCGTAGCAAAATTACTGCTGCTATCCATGTGTCTGTATAAAAACGAAGAATTAAGCATGTGATCGATCCATTTTTGTGCCATGCCCTTTAGTTTCTCTGTTCCTTGATGGAGCTGGACTGAAGAATAAAATTATCTATTTTTTTATGTGTTACAGGAAATCAAAATTAAGAGCTTCCCAACTGTAGAGGGATTCCTCATAAGGTGTAAATAATGTGTATTTATTCATATTTGATGACTTTCTATATTTATGACATTTGCGTCAGTTGACTTATTTTTACCTGGTTTCCTTTTTACTCTTTGCATTTACAGAGTTCATTTTCAAGAAAAGCACCAAATTCCAATTCTGTTTCTACATTTGTTGGCCGCTTTTTGTCTGTCAGGTCAGTTTGAAATATTTTCCTGCAGAAGAAAGGTGTTTTTCAAGTGATTCTAGTATCTAGTATACAAGTTAAATTTGCCATTATGGCTCTAACACGGATGCAGGGAAATAATTTGACATGCTGATTGACTTGAAGCGTTTGATGTTACCTTTTGAATGTTTTCTTGTGAACAGTTAAATGATTACTTTTGAAGCATTGAATGTTTACTTTCGAAGCATTGGATGTTTACTTTTGAAGAATTGAATGTTTACTTTCGAGGCATTGGATGTTTACTTTTGAAGCATTGGATGTTTACTTTCGAAGCATTGGATGTTTACTTTCGAAGCATTGGATGTTTGCTTTTGAAGCATTGGATGTTTACTTTCGAAGCATTGGATGTTTGCTTTTGAAGCATTGGATGTTTACTTTTGAAGCATTGGATGTTTGCTTTTGAAGCATTGAATGTTTGCTTTCGAAGCATTGGATGTTTACTTTTGAAGCATTGAATGTTTGCTTTTGAAGCATTTAAGTAAATGAGTTGTGTGAAATATGTTGTTCATCATCAATAAAGGATGTTCAGAAGGAAAGGGACCTTTAGGCACACTCACAGTGCAAACATCTTCGGTCTAAGATCCATTTATTTTTTTATGGGGGGAGGAGAGGGGGAGAGATTGTTGCTGTAGGTGAAAGATGAAGGTGGTGGTATTTCATTTTAGTAAGTGTTCTTTTCATACCTCCAAAATGCTCTTTAATTTGCAAAGCTAATTTTGCGACACATAATATTACATCCATATGAGTAATATATTCCTAAGTATTACGTATTTGCTTTGGTAAAAATAAAGAAATATTCCAAGACAAACAAATACCAACAGCACTAAAGAGACAAATTTTCGATCAATGCACACTACAAACTGTTGCATACGGATACCAGACATAGATTGTTGCAAAGAATGTCCTCAACAATTTAATAACAACACAAGTGGCCATGGAAAGGAAAATGATTAATGTCAAAATAAGAAGCAAAACAAAAGTTATGGACATACAGAACATACATATTAAAACAAAAATGGTCATGGGCAGGACACATAGCAAGAAGAGAATATAAAAGATGGAGCAGAAATTGTACTATATGGAAACCAATCAAATGTAAAAGACTAAAGAGGAAGACCACCTAAAAGATGGAGGGACGAAATTGCAGCAGAGATGGAGGGAGTACTAGAGTATGAGAAAGCAAAGGACCGAGAAATTTGGAAAGCATTGGGGAAGGGCTACATCCAACAATGGAGGGACTCAGTCTGGAGTGAATGAATTGAACATTACATCCAACAATGGAGGGACTCAGTCTGGAGTGAATGAATTGGATTTCTTTACATCCATTGGGTTTCTTTACATCCATTGGATTTCTTTACATCCATTGGATTTCTTTACATCCATTGGGTTTCTTTACACCCATTGGATTTCTTTACATCCATTGGATTTCTTTACATCCATTGGATTTCTTTACATCCATTGGGTTTCTTTACATCCATTGGGTTTCTTTACATCCATTGGGTTTCTTTACCTGTCAAGCTGTATCAAAAATATATTCTCCTTCAGTGGAAAGAACATACAAAGAATTACTTTGCTGAATGAAAGAATATATCATCATACTCCCTTTCGATTAACAGCTCTTATACAAAATAAAACCCACTGTGTAGTGAATGAAAGAGCATGCCCGATGGGTCCTACAAAAATAAATTCACCTCTTTCTGGGAGAAAAGTGTAGAATTAAGTAGTCTTTTGAAGCCTTTCGGGTAATAGGGCCGGAGCTTATCCCGGGCACTGAAGCATAAAGCGGATGGTGACAGATCAACTCTGTTTTTTTTTTCTGAAAAGGATGCTAGTCTATTGCAAAATACTTTCCCAGAAAAGAGCTTACCATGAATGTTTGACATCATGTTAATCTATCTATAGGAGTTGAAAGGACAATTAATGAAAACATTTATCCTTTTATTTGTTTTCAATAGTTTTACTTACGAAAAAAAATTATCTTTTTACTGAACGAGAAATTATATCTTTGTATTTACAGTCCAGCAGATGAACTTACATTCCCTATTGATGAAAGTGGAGATGCATTTGACGTAATCACTCTCTCCAATACACTCTCAAACAATGTTGCCTTTAAAGTAAGTTATTCGGCCAACTCTTGTCATGAAGTAATGACCATTTCTCCATTGTTTTTATATTACCGTTTTAATGGAAGTTAAAGGCGGTTGAAAATAGTTTTGATTTAACTCCAAATTTCATTGAAAATGAAATAAATAGAAACCTCAAGAATAAGGTGATTCTTATTTTCATTTCTCTCCTCTTTTCAACTGTCTAAAGTTTTTGGAATAATGTGACACTTACTTGATTATTATAATAAAGTGGAAATTTTAATTAGAATCGAGAAGTCTTAGTGTTTTAGCAGCATTTATAGTCACAACCAATAGTATTGGTCCTGTTTTACTGTTACTGTGTATTAAAAGTACTAACATCATAAAGCTTTCATGCATAATTTCTCAGGGTAGTGCATTTTTATGCAATTGTATTTCTCTCAAACTTAGTTTTGATCGGATACAGCAGTTTTAAATGTGACTGTTCCAGGTTAAAACGACTGCTCCAGAGAAGTACAGAGTCCGTCCAAGCTCAGGGTTTGTCAAACCTGGAAAAACTGAAGAGGTCTACGTGTATCTTATAGATGGTAAGCAGCACGTTTATCTTTGTAATCCATCAGTTGATGTCAGTGAAGTACCGTATTTAGATCTCACCTGGGTGTTTTCATGTTCGTGTTGAGGGACGACTGTAGGTTTTCATTTTATCCGCTGTGTAGGCTGAGAAAGACTGAAGAAAGTTGCAGGCTGCTCTTCCGCAATAGGACTCTAAAACGTTTGCATTTTATATGCGCCTATTCTAATCCTTTACTTTATACCACAAGGTCTTATGGTTCTTATGTTTTGCATGAGAGCAAGGCATCCTGCTGTCCTTTCTTGTGCTTTGCAATTGGATTGCAGTAGTTGCTTTGTTCTTTTATTTTTCATGGGATCTTGATGGATTTGGACTTTTATCTAAATATGGTAATGAACTGGGTGTTTTGTTGTTGTTGAGGAGTTAAATTTCCTCATTTTAATTTTTTAAAGTAAATGAAAATAAAAAAAGGAAAGAATAGAATTAAGATCTGTCCAAGTTTTCTCAAGGTATATTGTTGTATTTAAACTAAATCTGTTTAAGTTTTCTTATGGTATGTCGTAGTTATTAAATTTAAATCCTAAAGTTTTTTCATGGTGTGTTGTTGCACTTAGAGACTTATGCTTGAATCCCATGTTTAACTGTGGTCTTCATTTGTAGATCATTGCTAGACTTGTGTGTTTTTTTTAATACCATGACCTTTAATATTCCTAAATTGATACATTGCACGGAACAGAGCACAAAAACAGTTCGACTGCAAAAGACAAATTTCTAATCATGGCTGTGGAAGTGGCCGACACTAGCATCGACGACATTTCAAAAGTGTGGAAGGAAGCTGCTAAGGATGAAGTTATGGAACACAAGTGAGTAGCAACAAGCGTTGGTCAAATGTTCTCTGTTGAACAAACCCCAGAAACACATGTCTTTGTCCTTTTCTTCCTGTCATGGTCGCCACAGATAAAAGTGGTATTTTTAGAGATCAAGTGGGCCGTTCTTTTGCTTTTGTGTCTACATTTTTTTTGTTTTTTTTTAAAGAGATTTTATTTTGGTTAGAAAAAAGTTAACAACAATCATACTGCAAAGTAAAATATAGCATGTTGTGTGATGATGATATGATGACGAAGTCAGGGTTATGGGCATGTAAAAGTATAGGGCAGTGCATATTGCTATATTTAAACTCATTAGGTTGCACACAGGAGACACATGAAGTTGGTTGTACGAGGCTTGTCCGGAAAATACCCGTTCTTTTGCCACTGTGTGTTTATCACTTGAATGATCAAATTGAAACTTACTGACAATTTACTGGTGCCACTTAGCTAAGTATCGACATCATCCCCGTCAAGATTGACAAATTAGTTCCAATGGTGCAGAAGAGAAAAAAATACCCTCCCTATAGAAAGTTTCGCCAAGACTTCTTAACCATTCTTGTACCGCATCCACGAGTTCCTCGTCGTCATCAAATTTCTGAATGGCAAGGTGGTGCTTGAGGGGCCCAAACATATGGAAAACAGAAGGTGCCAGATCAGGACTGTGTGGCGGATGAGATGTTTCCCATTTATATTTCTTAAATTAAGCCAATCTTTTGCGACTTTGGCAGTGTGTGGCGTCGCATTGTCGTGTTGCAGAACAACGCCATTTCTCAAACGACCAGGTCTTTTTCAGGGAATGGCTTCTCTGAGTCCTTCCCATGTCTCACAATAGATGGCGGCATTGCCAGTTAATCCGGGGGGCAAAGTATTTAAGACAATGCCTTTTGCATCGCAAAACACCGTAGCCATGACTTTTTTCACCAAGTGACCGAGGGTTGACGCTTAAATGTTTTGACTGAATGGGAGGATGGGTGTTTCCAAGTCATTGAGCCTCTCTTTGTTTCAGGGGTAGAGTGGTGGACCCAGGTTTTGTCTCCAGTGATCATATGATTCAGAAAGTTTCACTGTGTAAGGGTTCATCATTTGTGTCACCACCAGGTCACATGTTGTCGTTGCTCTCCTCAGTGTAAATAAAATCAAAGTACAGCTCTGACTTTCAACTTTGACCAATTCTTTAAGGTGGTCACCATCTTTACCTGGTCATAAAAAATACACCCGGTCGCCGAGGAACTTCAGAATTTGTGTTCAGGAAGTGCATTAGTGCAAAAAGCAACTGCAATTTGCTGATTCAAAAAATAATGATTAGTTCTCGAGATATCGGGAAAACCCGGTTATTTTCCGGACAAGCCTCGTTTATCGTTGTTTCTGTGCTTCCTGTTTTCTCTACGGTTCATTCTGCTTCTGTCCATTTGCATGTTCTATGCATTTGGTATCTTTCTCACTATGGGTATTTCTGTCTCTGCCTATGTCAGTGTCCTTCTGTATGAATTGACTCCCACAATCTCTGCCTGCCTGCCCGCCTGCCTGCCTGCCTGCCTGCCTGCCTGTCTGTCTGTCTGTCTGTCTGTTTGTCTGTCTGTATGTCGTCCACTCAGTCAGTCAAAACATATTTATGCACCCAACGAGACATACACAAACACACACAAACAAACAAAACCCAAAAGAAAACAAAATCAAACCCACAATTCAAATCAAACAATTAAACAACCACCCAAAGAAAAGTAAAAGATAAAACAAAGCAAAAGACAAATAAACAAACAAAACTATTCACAAACAAGGCTCATCAAATAACAATAAACAAACAAAACAACAACAACAACAACAACAACAACAACACTAAAAGCAACAAACAAACACGATAAAACAAAAACAAACGTCAGCAAAGCAATATGTGAAAAATTAAATAGTAACGACATATTCCCATGCAACAACTGATACACTGAAACTGAAATAATCAAACATTTTTTTTTGTATACAATATACGTGTATTTGCTTTATAACAATGTGTACTTAAAATACCATCTAATAGCATATCATACTCTAGAAAATAATCGTAAGGAGCTATTTCTTAAAAATAAACTCAAAATCAATCACAAGAAAATTCAAATAAATATGACATAGAAAATGCAACAGTATGGTAACAATTTAACAAATTATAATAAAACTTTTATCTATATAACAAATTATTTAATGTGGTGGATGAAAAAAAAGAAAGAAATATTATCACAATAAAAATGTATGTATATAATATCATAGCATTAACAATGTCATTGATCGATAAATTTAGTTTTCTTTTTGGCCGGAATGGATGGGGAGGAAAGGAATCAACTTCTGCAAGAGTTCATGCAAAGTTTGAAGGACATACTGCAGTCTCCTTCTGACATCATCCCAACTCCGTGTTGTGGCATAGGCGGCATACCATATAACGCCTCGTTCACCACAGGGCAGTTCGGATACATGCTCTCACAGTGTTCTTGGCACACGTCACTTCCGCAAACCGGTGACGTCATTGAGGCGAACAGGATAATGAGCAATAGTGTGACGTCAGCACAATGTCCCATGGCGTCTAATTCCTCTGGGGGTTTCCTAGAGAAGGCGAGGGACAGACGACGGTTGGGGGGTGAGTAGGCTATCACGCTCGGACGCAGGGTGGGGTTGGGGGGGGTTGTTTGGGGGTGAGGAGAGGGTTGCACGACATTGGTGTTAGGTTACACATTGAAAAGCACACAAGACGGCCCGGGGTTAACTGAGCACTTGCATATTAATTAGGTGTCGGCCACTGTGTTGCAACGGGTAGCTTTAATAATTCAAAGGGGAAAACCCCGAACACAGCATACAAACAACAACAGTAGCAGCAGCTGCAAAAACAACAAAAGTGGCAGCAGCAGCAGCAACAACAACAACAGTGGCAGCAGCAGCAGCAACAACAACAACAACAGTAGCTGCAGCGACAGCAACAACAACAACGCAGCAGTAGCAACAACAACAACAACAACAACAACAACAACAACAACAACAACAGTAGCAGCAGCAACAACAACAGTAACAACAATGACAACGACGACAATAAAAACAGCCCAGTCTTTGAGGGCCGTAAAACTTTGATGACACACGAGATAACTTTGTTCTAAATTTGTATTCAAGCAAAATAATATCCTCTAAGCCTCCTTATGAAATTCCTCTGAATAGGAGAAAGTGAGCAGTAACTCGGAGAGAGAGAGAGAGAGAGAGAGAGAGAGAGAGAGAGAGATGGGGGTGAGGGAGAGGGAGTAAGAGAGAGAAAAGGGTGGAGAGAGGTTGTTGGGGGATGTTAGAAAGATGTTAAATTAATACAAGGGCACACTGACAAACAGGCAATGACAACGCACAATACTAGAAGAGGATGAACAGAATAGAAATAGCTTGAAAGAGTTTGTGTAGGTGTGAAGTGCGAAGTATGTTTGTGGCTTGTATAATAATATATTCGCAAAACTACCGATAAATCATATAAATATAATGTCTTTGTCTTTTATTCACATCCTTTCCCTCCTTTATCCTCCCCATCCATCCTTTGAGACGGGCTTTCAGTTCAAGGACCTCTCCACGCCTTTCAAATTAATGGGCACCATAGAGGTAGCACCATTCCCCCTCATCCTCTATTTCCACCAGGCCAACGGAACCAGACTGATGGAAGGCGAGGGAGCACGCAGAAGTTCAATGACGCCGGTGATGGGGTGGGAATGGGTTGTTTTTAAATAAAAGTTTGGTTTTTTTGAAGGGGCGGAAGGTATAGAAGCTGTGGTTCCATAATACATTATATTATGGTGAGTATATCATAATAGATCGCAGCTTGGTGAGAAAGCTGAGCGACTTGTCTTTATTTATTTATGAAGCTATCTATGTATTTGCTGGCTAAAATAGTGTTGATGGCCTCTGATCTGAAGTAGGATCATGGCGGAAACAGACTGGAGAAAGTGGAAGCATAAAGATCAATTCGGGAAATTTGGTAATGGAATGAGCATTGTTACTTTGGATGAAGACAATGACAAGTTAATTTTAGAGTACAGAACGTATGCTGACTTATTAAGAGGACCATAACTTTTTTTAATATGAAAATGTATTAACCCGATACAATATTGGAAAGGTTGTAGAAGGTAGTAGAAGCGGTTTTAGGAAAAAAAAAATCAAAGCGTGTGACGAAAATTAAAATGTAAGAATTGGGAAAAACATTAATCATAGGCTGCGTGTAAGAAGTGGTGAGAAAGTGGAAGAAGCAGAGAATGTGACATGTGTTGATACGTTTGAAAGAGCATAATAATATAAGTACAATGTAGTCCTTTCAAGCCTTTCGGCTCATAGGGCCGGAGCTTATCCCAGTTCCGTAGCATGAAGTGGACAGTGACAGATTAGGTTTATCACTTTCTGAATAGGATGCTAGTTTGTTGCAGAATACTTTCCCAGCCGAAGCTGTATCCATTTTCACCTGGGTCGAGTGAAGCAATAGAGATACATTTTCTTGCTTTTTCTTGAAAAAAAAAAAAAACGCTAGATAAGAAACCGACGTTATTGGAGAAGATATTAATATTTATGAAAGGAAAGAATGAGTGTGAGGGATAGCGACAGAACGGTTTTAGAGTCCTGAACGAGAACTCATGAAAATGGAAGAAAGACTGTTGGCTACAAGTATTTTGATGAAAATATTTTGTGCTTGTGAAGATATTATACATTTCTAAAATAGGATGAAATGCCGACGTAGCCTTTGTCCTTTATCTAGATGCGAGTTCGAAAGCTGGTAGCCCATAACCAGACCTGAAGGTGAGCGACGTTACAAGAAGTGTACTCAAAGATTGAAGGGGTGATGGAGTGGTTGTTCGGGAGGGGATGATAATGGTGGTGCTGGGGACAAAGGGTGAAAAGAAAAAAGGCCATCAAAGTAACGAAAGTGAAGAGCACAATGAGTGTCTAGTGATGGGATGCTTTTTGCTGAAAGGATGTGAGGCGTGAGGATGACGGTTATAATCAGAATCGATACCAAAAGCATGGGAAGGATAGCCGCATACGTATTTCTTAGGCAGACGTCAAGGGCTGATAATAAGGACAATAATGTAGGGGACTCGTGAAAAAACATTCATGTATCTTTATGTATAGAATGCAGTGGATACACGACAATTCGAACAACGTCATTTTATATCTGCGATTGTAATGAATTTATGGACAGTAATAATATTAAATTTGATAAATTAGACTAAACTCTGACTAAAGGTCATGTCATTAGGGTATCCGAATAATTATTTCAATGTGCATCTCAGTCATAAATCAAATCATAATAACACCTTACGGTAGCCAGGGTGCTGATGTTGACGAAACAATCAATATATCGGGTGGCCACCAAAAAACGTCTCAAACTTTAAAAGCGCACTATATCATTGTCACTACGTAATTTGTAGAAAGCTTCGAGACACTACGAAATAAATCAATTCTTAACTATATGTGAAAATATTAACCTGATCGATTCAACGTTTGTAAAGTTATGATATACATGTATACAGTAGATGGATGTAGCAGAGCACCTTATCACTGAAATATCGGGTAGCCCAAATAAATACAACAAAACTTTGAAAGCTCACTATATCATTGTACCCTCTTAATTTTATGGAACTTTGGGGCATTACGAAATCAATCAACTCCCTACAATGCTTGAAAATCTGATCTTGATTTATTCAAAGGTCTTAAAATTATAAGATATACAGAAGAGGGAGCTCGCATAACACAAAAACATGGAAATGGGATGTCGGAAACCTCATTGAAAATGTAATGACATATAATAAGAAAAAGAGATGAGGTTGCGATCATGCTCTGCCACCGATGTTCCTCTAGATCCGTAAAATAGTGAACATGATAGCATACTAGATTCTCTAGATCTAGACAAAATTGTACTGAACATTCTCTCTCTAACGAATCTTGTCTGTTAGATTTATCAAGCTGAACATTGTCAGCTTTGACTGCACACATTCAAATAGCTGAGATTTAATTTAGACTGAAATCTAGTTTTATGTTGTCATTTTTTAAACTTGATCTAGGTCAGCGATTAACAGTATTTGTAGATTATATCTATGTAGATCTTAATCAAGATCTACTCTACATCTAGATCTAGTTTTGTGTGTTTCTAGATCTAGACCCTCCTACTTTGATTCTCAAGATTGTACTCAACAAAAACAAAACAAAACTGACACTTGGAGCGCTTACTAATTGTTAGGGCAATCGCGTGTGGGAAAATGTCTGATATTGTCTCAACAATGGTATGCTTTAAGGGGGTATACGGGTAGAATATTTGAAGTTTGGCATAAAAAAATAGAATTTTACTTATCGTTAAAATTGGTACTCAAATCAATAATCTTTCAAACCAAATGCATTTTTTACCAAAAAGGTGTCTCTAAGTACAATAAAATATACTTTGAATGAAGGTTGGAAATAATTTTCATACTTTAAAGGCCATTTTTTCAAAAAACTTTTTTTGACCGAACCACAAAAAGTTTAGACTTGAAATATCAGAAAGTATTAGACCTACACTCCTGAAACTTTGCATGCTTGTTGAGTAATAATAAGTATAATTAACTGGCTAGAATTCACAATTTTTAAATGAATAGTTTTTTGTAAAAAAATATCAAAAAACAAAAAATGAGCGTGAAATTTGATCGAAATCAGTTCCTCAATTTTGACTTTGAATTCTGAGGCATTTATAAAGGTCAGGAAGATGTTAGGTAGCCAGTTAATATTTGCTATGATTAAACATTATGTTAAAAAAAAATCCCTGTTGTACCGTTCTGTCGTACCAATGTTTTTTTGAAATTTTGCTAGTGGGTACAAAATTGTTTGTTTTATAAGACTGCTAATTTATTAGTGACTCTGTTCCAAAATGGCAATACTACATGCATCAATAAACCCTTCGAATATAGATATCTAAACGAGGTTTCTTTGCGAGTTTATCTCATTGAACGCGGTATTTAAAAGAATATAGCTTAAATTGTACTTTTTGTGGAGTCCTGGTATATTTTAACTTTTTGAAAATATATCGCATGACCTTTTTCAATAAAACAGGGTTGGTGATTTAATGTTACAAAAAATAATAGCATACGTATTTGCGAAGAAACGGTAATAGAACAACCTGAAAAACGCGATTACTCTATTAACATATTATAAATTAGGGTGATACTCCTATTTGAATGCCCGGAGATATGACTACCACAGTTGGCTCAAAAGATAAAGAAATTCCAGATTTGAATTTATTTAAAATTATAAACTGAAAACGTATAAAATAATGATTTCACTTCAACTCAAAAATTAGATTCGAGTTTGTAGATCTAGATAAAGATGTACAACATAATACTTATTACCCAAATGGTTTTATTTAAAAACAATTTTCCCAGTCAAACTACTTTTACAATTCGAGAAATAAAAAAATGTTAGTGATTGTATAATATAGGCCAACTATATTTGCATGATTGTATGCATGCCGATCGGTAAAAATTATCCTTTTTTACTTTAAACTATACTTTGATGTATTACAATAAATCGGGCGTGAACATTGAAACTATATCTAAGTTTTAAACATGCATTATAAGATGTTGAGAACGTTGCGCTCTTAAATCTTGCGAGAGAAGAGGTTTTAATAATACTTATACGTTTGCATTTTCTACTTTCTTTTTGATTTCTTTCTTTCTTTCTTTTTTTCAATTCAAAAAGCTTCCCCAAAGACTCATAAACAGTGATTTATTGCGAAACTGACAATGTGTGGCATTTAAAAAACTACAGTATGGGGCCATGTCATCATGGGGTAATCTCAACCAGAATACTCATAGAGACAGCTGAGGAGGTAGCTCAGTATCTACAAATATTATTTCAACAGTCAATTGATACTGGATGTGTACCAAATGACTGGAAGCATGCGCATGTAACAGCTGTTTACAAAAAAGGAAGAGGAGACATCGCCTCCAACTATCGTCCTGTATCACTTACATCTGTCACCTGCAAGATACTTGAGCATATCATATACCACACAGTGGTGAACCATCTCGACAACAACAATTTCTTAGTGGATTACAAACACGAATTCAGAAAAAATCGCTCCTGTGAGGCGCAACTTATAACAATTGAGACCATTGCAAAATCACTAGATGAAAAGAAAAGACAGATCTTCTTATATTAGACTTTAGTAGGGCATTTGACACTGTTCCCCATCGTCGCCTTTTGCAGAAGCTCGAAAACAATGGAATAAGGAATATATGGGATTCAGAAACCGGAGGAGAGCTAAAGATACTGAACTGGTTCGAAACTGGCTTTGTGTCAAAACCCAACCGGTCGTAATAGACGGCGAAAGCAGTGACCCATGCTCAGTAACATCAGGAGTACCTCAAGGAACCCTCCTGGGTCCTTTGTGTTTCCTTATTTTCATCGACGATCTCGGAAATGACTTGTCTCCAGAGTCAAATCTGAAGCTTTTTGCAGACGACAGTTTACTGTTTAGAGAGGTCACCAACCAAGAACAGGCCAAAAGACCAGAAAGATCTAGACTCATTTGCCAATTGAACCAAAAAGTGGCATATGAAATTCAATCCCTCTAATTGCTACAAAATGAACATCAGGTCCCAAATAAATCTCATACACCATAATTACATCCTGTTGAACGAAAGTCTACAAAGAGCCGAGAGTGTCCGCTACCTTTGAGTCCATATTAACGACCGACTAAAGTGGGACAGTGGATATGGTTGTTTACGTTTAAAAGACCGGGTGATTTAAATACTCAAGGAAAACGTGCCGGTTGAAATGGCCACACAAGTAAAACAGTTAAAAATTTTATGAAGCCGGATTT
>JBCHJU010433006.1:0-13583 GCA_039654505.1 Plocamopherus imperialis
AAAATCATGGAATTCGACTTGTTTGATGATGTTGCACCAATCTCTCGGAGTGTTCATTTGCCCATGAGTTTTGACATTGTGTCGCACTGATATGTATAATTGTCCGTCACCATCAACGTCCCTACTTCTCGACAACATCTCTTATCACGACAAGTATGCTGAAAAACTCGAATACTCCTAAAAGTATTTATTTTTATAGTGCATGGAAAACCTTTGCTTGGTACAACATTCAGCAATAAGAAAAAATGTATAAGATTTATATTTTTTTTATCTGCATTATATATATATGTATTTTGAATTAGGGGGAGGGGGAGGGCAAAAGGATACTTACTATCTTTTTGGTCTACCGCTTTTCTCTTCCTCCTCCTCATGTTTATGGTATAAATATTTGTCATCCACAGGATAGACCTGAAGTGGGAGTATGTGGCTATTCTGGCAGAAAATTCATCCAAAAGAAATTCTATGATTCTGCGAAGCATGGACCAAGCATTACTCATGAAGAATATTTGGAACAGATGAAAGGAGATTCAAGATGAAGAGAGCCCTGTTATTAGTTTGCTAGTATGTCATTTCTTGACAAATGTAAATAGAATATCATGTTTGCTTTTAATTTAATAGAATTAGCTAAGTATTTTGGAGTATCAGATTTACTAAGATGAATGACTACTCTCAAAATCTTCTGAGCTTTGCTAGAGGTCAATTGCAAGTTTTGAATATGGGAGAGGATGGCAGAGAATATTAATATCCCAGAAAAGTACTGCCATTAGTATTTTGTGTGACAAATTGACCTCTCAGAATGCAAATAAAATGTCTAATGTATTTTCCTAATTTGAGGATTTTTCGCAGTGGTGTTATAAATATGTTTGAAATATACACAAATTGTAAGTCCATGTGAAAAACATTGTAATGATTAAACAATGCACGGATACCATTTGACAAGCATTCTGTTTTTCTTTTGGATTTAATGTTTTTATATTGTTTCTTTGTATTCAGTCCTTGATCATTGGCTTTGCCAGTAAGCTGAAATCAATGTTTATGCTAAACTAAATGTGTACTGTCCAAATCAACTAAAGCATCAGGTCCCTGGAGCTTTTGCTAAGGGGGAATGACTTAATATCTTCACAGAAGAACATTGCCATTGTGTATTAGCTTTTACAGGCCTTTGCCATCAGTGTTGCTATGGGTGTTACTTAATGGTCTTCCTCAGGGTCAGTTTTCACTTTCTACACCACACCTCTTGCCCCCATCAGTGACAGGGACTATATGTCACCTTTAATATAAGTAGAAAACACTCAACTTCATACAACACCTCATGCCAACTCAAACTGCATCCAATAAATATATGCAGACTTGATCGAAAGAAAGCAGCCAAATTTAATAGAAATTAGACAATTGTAGTGAGTTCCTTTAGTGTAATTAGTTTAGTAGTAGATTTATTTGTTTACATTTTATGTCAACCATTTACATCAAACAATTAGTAGTAACAATGCTTCCAAGATCACATTGTACATGTATGTGAATCTATCTGTTTTTGGTAGGTTTTGCTGGTACACTTCTATTGGTGAGGGAGTTTTTATGTTAAGTAACCAACACAAAGCCAACATAAAAGATGCCTATGGGCTCTGGTATTTATTGTGTATATGAACTTTGATAATAAATCGTCATGATATTTAATTTATATGGATTTGGAGAAATGCCTGACTCAAAATGACAAAAAATAGCACAGAGGCAAAAGTAACAAAGAAAAACAAAACATCCAAACAAAACAAAATCGCAAAAAGACAACAAAACAGAAAACAAAATAAAACCCTAACAAAAAATGAAACAAAAAAAACAAAACAAACCAAACAACAAATAGGAACAAATGAAAAGAAACATCGACAAAAGATAAGTTGGATCTAGATCAAAAGTAAACATGTGTTGAAGAAACATTAATCTCAAAAGAAATCGGTAAAATTATTACTATAATACATGTAATAATAATAATGATGGTAATAACAATCTTACTATAAAGGACCTAAAGTCATAGGTATGTATACACATTTTTCTAGGACGTTGATAAAATCCAAAAACATATGGATGTGATAATACTACCTATGCGATTTTTCGTGGGCATATTTTAAAATCCCAACATAGCGTGATTAATTTGCAAAAAGTCATTTAAAAATCCTTATTTGAACAGTATTAAACATTGCAAAACAAAACGTTGCAATTGAGTGGACATTTTTAATCAACCAATCACATAGTTCTTCCTTCCGCTTGGCTATCAAACAACTTGCGAGGTAGGCCTAGCTTCAAATCTCGATGTTTAGGCTAATCTGTACCATTTTGCACCGTGGGAAACAAAGTGGGCGTGGGGCGGGAGAGTCTCAAACACAAATAAAGTAATAAATCTAAAATTAGAAGGTACGGTTCATTATAACATGTTTGCATCAAGTGTGGTTAACTTGGTGTCTCATGATGGGTGTTGTTGCAAATTATCATAATGTGTAGCTTGATTTTAAATTCCCGGTTTGTAGAGCAGGCCACCTTGCTAGTAATAATAATAATGATAATAATAATAATAATAATAATAATAATAATAATAATAATAATAATGATGATAATTATTGTTATTTTTATTATTATTATTATACATATAATACTAATAATAATCCGGGCCTGAGATTATCTCTTGGGGAGGGCAGGCAAAAATTGCCTTGCGTTGGCGTGAAATTACAAGGGCACAAGGCAAAAAAAATTTCGATTGTAAAATCCAGAAGACATAAACCAATAAAGACGCGCACAATTAAAAAAAACCCCAAAAAACCAAAACAAATTGAACTAACAACTTGAGCTTAATTGTGTAAAACTTTTATTTAGAAAGAAACAATTTCAAGGGCTTCATTATTGTGGAACAAGTCCTTATGTGACATAAGTCACAAAAGAGATAAGCAACAGCCAGGCCGTATTGTGGAACACATTAATAAAAAAACAACCCAAGGTCAGCTTCTTCAACTATTTCAAAATTTAAAATTCAAATTAAACTCAAGCAATGAGACCTATATGAGGTTAACAGCTGAAAAAGCTGAAAATTTACCCTTATTGCCTTAAATGAAAATAGCTGATAAATAACAGTAAAAGCAATGATGTTATTGATGAAAGTAATAACAATAATAATAATATAGATAATGATAATAATAATAGTAAACAGCATTTGTAAAACGTTCAACCCTGATTTTTTATCAAATTCTGAGACATCCACAAAGATAAATACAACTTACATCGCAAATGCACACAAACACACACACCTACATATACACATTCACTCATGCAGGCACACACAATCAAATTGTTAAAGTACTGAAAATGAAAAATCGATGAAAGTGTATGTGATGAAATTAGTAGGAAAATGATTATAACCTTGATCTTTACACCGATTAAGGGTGGAGAAAGTAACATTTTAAATGTAAGCAGGAAGCAGTTTACAATGAGTTTTAAACCTTTTTTTTTTAAGATAGGAAGTCTATGAAATTGTTGTTTTAAATCCATTTTTTAGATAGTTAGGTAGTCCATTGATTAAAAAGAAAAATAGCTCTAGGTATTTTATTTCCCTAGTTGTTTTTGGAAATGTGTTCCAGGTTAAGGGGTCACACTAAGAAACAGGCTTTTCCCAAATTGTCTAAAGGCACATGTGAGAGATGATTAACTTTATTTTATCGGATGAGGATCTGAGCTGATGATTTAGGATGTTTGAAGTGCTGATGTCTGATATTTGAAAGGTGATGTTATAATGTATTCTTTTGTAACAGAGCATTATCTTTCAATTTCTTGACAAAAAGGCCCTTGAAACAATAACCCTCCCCCCCCCCCCCCAACCCACCCAAAAGAAAAGAAAGAAGAAAAAAATCTGATTATCTGATTATAAGGTTGAATGGGCCATCCAGAGACGAGTAGGTCTATCATTACCTTTAAAATGAATTGACAATCCAACTTAATATTTGAATTATCAATGACATTTTTATTTTAACTTATTGATAATTATACTATGTATTTTTTATTCTATACATGAAATAAATGTGCAGTGTGTATTTCAATTCATCAGCTGCATGAATAGGTAAAGCTTGATGGAAACTCAGAAAATAAAGCTACTTTTAGGTTATTAAATATATTCTTACTTAAGGATATATGTCTCTTGTAAAATGTCAAAATTCAGCTAATGCTATAAGGTTATTAGAATGATGATTTATTTCTTCATTGGTAATTGATACTAATTGTTTCTTTTTGGTGTTATTTTTTATTTGGAAGCTGAACTCTGTGGCATGGGTGCAATGTGACAAACTCACTTGTTTGAAATGGAGAAAAATTGACAGGGAGGATGCGGAGAAACTGACGGATGCAACTCCATGGCAGTGTTACATGAACAAAGATGGAAATTTCAACAGATGTGACATTGAGGAGGAAGACACCGTGCATTATGACAAACTGGCCAAAAAAGCAAAGCTGTGTGTGGTTAAGTCAGGATTGAAGCCTGGTTCACTAGTATGGGCAAAGACTAAAGGATATTGTAGGTTTGTTTGTTTTTCATTATTTGTTTTTGTTTTCTTTTTGTTTTCAGTTTTTTATTTGTTTGTGTGTTTATTTAGGGGGCGTAATGGCTCTGCGGACAAAGTGTTTGGCTTTGGACTGAGAGGTCACGGGTTCAAACCGCTGTAGGGAAATGCGTTTTATTCCGTAAGCAAGAAAATTTACCCCTGTTGCTTCACTTGACCCAGATGAAAATGGGTACAGCCTCAGCTCAGAAAGTATTCTGCAATAGACTAGCAGAAAGTGATAGACCTAATCTGTCACTGTCCGCTTCATGCTACAGAAACCAGGATAACCTCTGGCCCTATAAGCTGAAAGCCTTGAAAGGGCTACTTAAACTGTGATATCTGTTGTAAGTGAATGTTTATTAAAGTCATTGAAGACGCAATGTAATCGGTCTCGCTGGAACCCTGAGATGCATGCTTTTTACCTATTTGCAATCAGACGTAACTTTTTACACGCAACAGAGGAATAAGTATTCTTTCTACTGCTCTAATTACTTTTCATATCTATTGTATATCAAGTCTTCATTTTCACAAAGAAAGAACAGGTTTGGGGTTTGGACTTTTCTGTCTTTCCTTTTCAAAGCCATGTTTAATGAAGCTTGTGTTTGGCCTTCTTTGATAAGGAAGTCTAAAATAGAAACAAAGGAATCCAGCCTATGCAAGGGGGAGAAGTAATAAAACAATCGCAACACGTTCCAATGATGGTTACATTACATACCCTGGGGGGGTTCTCTACGAAATAGTGGTGTTTAAACAATGCTAACAGTATGTGACCAGCGATTCCCTCGAGGACAGCTGTACTGCCCGCTTGCCTTCTGTGAGTTAACTTTTAAGACAATTTTTTTTTTTTAAACATATTTAATTTATTTCGTTTATGAGCACGCGATCCACAAGCGTGATTCCCCTTACGGATCAATAAGGCCATTTTGAATTTGACCTTGACCTTGACCTTGCCAGTGACTCACTTGGCCATGGGCACGTTGTAGGGATGTTCCCCTAGGGCCTTGTGGACCAGTTTGTGGATCTGCGACTTGAGGTCATCCAGCTGGGCCTCCACCTTCCAGGACTCGTTCTTGTGCTTCTCCGCTTCAAACCAACGCATCATGTGTTTGAGATTGCTGGCCTACACAGGCAGGGGCATTCAGACGGTCGTGTGAATAGAATTTGTAAAACGTAAACAAAGATTTCAAAGTTAAAAATCATGATCTGAATCTAATATATGTAAAGCTTAATAAAATGATATGGGGTATAAAAAGAAAAATGAAATTTAACTAATGCATATTAAAATTTTTGGATCTGAAGAGTCTTACAAATCTGTATAATTGACAATTGCATTCAAATGGGAAAACTGTCAAAATCAAGGTAAACGCATTTTAAAAATCCATATACAGTGTGTTAATTGCTCAAAATTCCTTTTTTTCTTTCTTGTCATAACTTGAGGAATACAGTGCTCACCGCTTATAAGAACACCGCTTATATGAACACATCGGTTATAAGAACGATTTTCTGCCTTGCAGAATACTCTCCTATTTATTTCCATCGGTTATAAGACCGCAAAATCGGATATAAGAACAGCTGTTTCCTCGGTAAGACCTCTTTCAATAAAATCAAGTTCATCAATTTTGCCCCAAAGTTGAAAATTCCTTATCGTGGCACCTGAAAGCAAGCACGTGTACGGCATTTTGAGACTTTTTTTTTTTTTTTACTAAGCGATAATATAACACTGGTCTGCCCCCCCCCTCCATCCCGACCCTACCTCCCACCCTCGATTGCGACTTGTCAATCGGCATCTCTGTCTGGATCCCATGCGTTCTTTGATGAGGACAAAAACACAGCCAGGTAAGGGGAAAAGCAAGAAACGATCGACGAGGAGTATGGCTGGGTCAGATGGACGACTGGTCAGGCACTTCCCTATCATTTTGTCAATTTCGGTATACGCTTACAAGTGAATTACTTTATATAATGGTAGTACAGTCGCCACCGTCACCCCCCTCCACCCCTTTTCGCGACCTTTCGCCTTCATAGTGCTTGCCACACTTTGTTTCTGTTCACAGGGTGAACATCGGAAAGAGGAACACATCGGATATAAGAACACCTGAGCTCCTGATTTGAGGTGTTCTTATAAGCGGTGAGCACTGTATAGACTTTTTGTAAGCGGAGAAGTCAAGTCAAATCATCAGTAGTCTAATTTGCCTCTTTGGCCCTTCAGTTTTGGTTTGAATTACGTCCTCCTGTCTGAGTCTTCAGTACCTGATACAGCATCATCTGTTACCTTCAACATCACCAAACTTGGCCTGATGGTAAACTGACATTTAATGCCAAACTTGGCTTGATGGTAAACTGACATTTAATGCCAAACTTGGCTTGATGGTAAACTGACATTTAATGATCCCTTTTGTCATCTTTGTCATGGGAAGTCTAAGCATTCTGTTGTCTGAGTTCCAATCGCACTTACTTAATTTTAGTTTTAATAAAACTCAGTAAATGTCAACTGAGCACTGATGACAATGAATAGCTTGTGAGCTATACATGTCCTGCACTTCAATTTTGATCGTTAAGTGAGGAACATTAGCATAGCGCCTGGTCTCGCCATTTTTGTATCTTATCGGAGTGTGCACTCATAAACCATAGACACTAGGGTGTCTAGAGAAACAATGCTGCCGCTCTCTTAGTCTTCAACATCCAGCCCTGTCACCTCCTGTGTCCAGTACGTTCCAATCAAACTACATTAAGTTCCAGCATACCTGTAACAGTTGTTGAACATTCTTCTCCACTGAAGGGGGTTTTGAGATGTCTGTCAACTGCCCTTTGTCATTTAAGGTAAAACTGTGATAGGTAGACATATCAATAAATTCAGACATTGCAGAAACACGAAGATAACGGAAAAATCAAAGAGGTTACAAAAACATATTCATGGAAATATGCGGGTGCCATAAAAATTAAAAAAGGGAACAACAACAAATAACACCTCCCCCAAAACAAACAAACAAACAACAACAACAACAACAACAAAGACAGATAAAAAAACTCCACAACAAACAACCATACACTCAAAAATACACAAATGCACATATTTCATTATGGCAGGTTTGTTTTTCAACATTTTGGTACTGTGAGGATAAATAATGCAGTTTGTCTGATAAATTTTTGTAATAGTAGGATTCAGAGAACAACAATAATTATAATGATAATAATAATAATAATAATAATAATAATAATAATAATAAAATAATAATAATAATAAATAACATTACAGCAATTACCAGTACTATAACTGCTACAAATGTAATGGTACCAGTTATCCAAATAAAACTACAATTACTACGACTGGAACTAATAGTAATGATAATGAGAATTTAATAATACTGAAATACTACCAAAATTTTTTGACATTTACCTTAAATTCTGAGCATCAAGAGCAATATTGACGTGAACAGCTTCATCACGAACTTTTTTTGCAGACTGCATAGCATTGGTTGCCAAGGATTCACAAACGGTCATTACTTTGTAGTCAGCATCTACGTTCTTCATAGTCTTCCACAAGTCTGATTTTGCTGTTTCCCTTCATAAAAAAAAAAGTAGAAATCCATGAATGACAAATAAAATACCAATTTCAAATGATGCATCGACAACTGTGTGAAGACATACCCAAAATTCCCTCTCCTTCTTCCATACTTGAGAGTAAATGAAATTTCAAAAAGGAATATTTATCATCTCTAAATCATACACATGGTAATAAAGAAAGTAAAATATGCTGAGCAAATTTTAGTAAAGAGCAACTGGAATCTATCAAATTTAGATTTGTCACAGCAAAGTCTTTTTCAAATAGCATGTTTTACGAGTATATATCTGAACAAAAGCAAATTTACCAAGAACAATAAACAGATGTGGAGCTTTGAAACTTACATTGCTGAGCTATCAAATTCTCCATCTATGGTTTTGTGCAAAAATTGGCTGATTTGTTCACAGGCTAACTGGACGTCATGCTGGGAAATATTGAGAAGAATCACATCGTTTACTTTTGATTGGCTCAAATTATACACATTCCCCTTTGCAAATAATCAAATAGTAATAAAAGCAAAAGGAGTCTTATCCCCCATCCCCCTCTTTTCTCACCCCCTAAACAACAAAGTAATTCCCCACCCTCCAACCAACTCTGATTGAAGAAAAACTCCCAAAACCCAAACAAGACTAACTCAAAGCTGAACAAGTGTAGGCAATATAAAACTTTACTTAGAATTAGTACTAACACTATATAAAATAAAAACAAATTATGTCAGCAATAAAAGGCACAGAAGCTGAAGGGGAGCAATTTCTGGACGCATTCGAGACTTGACACAGGAATTTTGCTAATATTCATATACATATACAGTGGTCTCCGCGTAAGATACCGGTCCACAGTGACAAAAAAAAGCGGCCTCTTAGATGGACGGCCTCTTAGGTGTGGTTCATGGGAGGTAGCTGGTCACATCATATTCGGCTTATTTAGAAGGCCCAGTAGGCTATTAGGCCTATGTAGTCCTATCCCTAAGAGTCCAGTCTTCACACAACCCTCATTGATTGGCTAAAACTTTAAGCCAATGAAACGAATTCAATAAACAGCCAATCATGGAAGCGAACACGCTGACAAAAGTATAGGCACTTACGATTTATATACGCACCCCTACCCCCTATCACGGGAAGCAAGCATACAGAGGAAGGGGAAGGCATTTTTATGATATATCTGCCTATCATCTGACAAAATCGCATGCCTTTGATTGAGTTTCGTAGTATCTTGCCATTGACTCGTGAACCGAGATGGACGCTGGCCACAAGTTTTGGGTTTGCACATGGCCAGGTTACCCAATCGGGGTACACTGAGGTCACTACGGATCAGCTGTCAACACCTCGACGCTAAATCCCACGACCGCCTCAATATATCTGGGGCCCGGTGTTTTCCGATGGACATCAAAGTAGGCAACAATAAATGTGCGCGTATCGCTGTTAAGCACGTTCATTATGGTGCAGACAATCGTTGGGTCATCTTACTACATGCGTCATTGCGTGTAGAAGTAATTTTAAAGACAAAATGAAATAAGTTACTCCTCAAAGAATTTGGCCATGTGAAAAAGCAGCCTCTTAGGCGGACTGTGGGTATCTGGACCGGTCTCTTAGCGGTGACTTTTAAAGAGAAAAAATTTGGTTACACAGGTATAGCGGCCTCTAAGGCCAACCGGCCTCTTAGACGGCGGTCTCTTAGGTGGTGACCACTGTATTATTCAAACGATTACTTCTATTTACATTTACAGAAATCCAAGGAAAGGTTAAAAGGAAAACGGAAAAAAAAAAAAAAATGACGCATCCAGATCTCAACTCAAACAGCTACAAAATTGTTAAACTTATGCCCGTAAGGGCTTGTGCAAAAGAAAAAGTTGGAACATTGAAGGGGTAACACATTTTAAGGATCATCACATGAGACGAAACAAAACAAAAGAGAAAATGAGAAAGATGGAGAGAGAGCAAGAGGGTCGGACAAATAGACCGAGACACAAACAGAGAGACAGACATGAAGAGCAGACAAGAACGTAAAAAAAAGGGAGGCACACAGATTCCCATTATTTGCCTCCTTTTCAATCAACCCCTCATTTATTTCACACAAAAATGAACTCTAGTGAAGAGCTCCACTTTGAGGGAGGTCGAATACAAATACAACACTTGAAGTACATAATCAAATCATACTCACACAACTCTCTGTCTGCACATGATCTGCGTTTGAACTTTGCCAGCTGCTACTTACACAGTTGTCCTTTTCAGACTCTTTCCTGCCAAAAGAATGACAAGTAAGAACTAAGTAACAATCGACAAGTAAGAACTTAATTAAAAAAAAAAAGAAAAAAAAAAGAATATTATTTTATTACAGTGATGTATGAATGAATGGAAAAAAAACCCCAACCCAACCAAAAACTCTTACCTCATGCTCGACTGGGCCTAAGCTCTACCGTGAATTTCAAAGTGTAAAATGTCAAATTATCTGTAATCTTTTGATATTATGCTTTTTTATCTCGATATATTTGGAGCTTTATACATGTATCTATTTACTCATGTAAATTTTATGTTCAACTGTGAACATTATGTTCAATTGTCTTTATAATGAACAGCATGTCAAATTTCCTCATTTGGATATTAAAGTGCTCTTGTCTTATCTTGTATTCACAAAAAAAAAACCCCATCAAAGTAATACAAACATAGAGAGCCAAAGACCTTCCCTAAATAACAACATTTATTTCATTAAAAGGACACTGGGTACTAGTGAGAAGTAGATTATTTCCCATGTTTTACATTTACAAGTTGCCGCCAGTCTTACAATTCTTATTGTTTACGACTTGCGCAAAACCAGTTTATTGGTATGTTTATATGTTTAATTGCAAATTGCACTGATGAAAACCCAATAAAGTTACATACATTACGTGAATGCATTGATATGAATGCATGTTCCATGTATCATTTTATTTTATTATTACAAAAAGTGTAGTAGAGCCATGCAACGTAGACATACATGTATTTATATCTGCATTCATTATCAATATTCAGATAAACTACCAATATTACTGATAAAAATATTACCACCACATGTATAACTTACTAAGTGCCTTTACCTTTTACTAATAATGGTGTCTGTATACGAGTCAACCCGTTTGATGTACTCGTTGTACTCGACAACTCTTCCAGCCCACACGTTGCATGCCGTCTCCACAATGCATTTCTTTCTGTGAACATTTTGAACTTGCAAAGCCACCTTCTCATATGCCAGTGCTGTGCAACAAAATATACAAGAAGGGAAAATCATTTCAACATACATCCACAAGCTCTTGTACTATATGCATTGTAGGGAAAGGGTTGCATATCTACCCAATGAATTTACTTTATAATGCATAGAGTAGAACAAGCATGCAAATTTCCCCAGCGATATTATTGAACCATTGAATAAAAAAAAATGCAAATCAAATCGACATCGTTATACTTATGAAAACTGGGTTTAAAAAACTATGTTACAGGAAAACACTCTTTCTATGTAAACACTAGATCTTTCTGAGTTACAATCAAAACTGAATGAAACTTATAAGTGATACAAGTAATGGAATTCAACCTAAAATAAATTCGTTTTTTATAAACTTTTCGTTAAAACAAAGTATCTTTGTATTTCATCTGTATCCTTCTTTGGAGTCGTAGCAATTGTGATAAAACATACCATCCCAAAAATTAGATAAACCTATTTTTTTTTCTGCAAGATTTAACAGTTCCTAAGTTTGGTCCCTCCACATGTAGACTATAAGCGACAAGGCTAACTTTTGGCAATCAGGTTCTTTGATGCTTGCTCAATTTCCCTCTCCAGGTAGCTGTTCTCCTGCATGCAGTGGCTTATTTCCCTTGCTATCTGGTTACTCTTCTCTACCAGACATTCTTCCTCCTCCTCGTCATCTCTCTTATCAGCATGCCGCCTTCTGGGCAGCAATGAGTGTTGACTGTTACAAAGAGTTAAGGTGGAACAGGACACATTTATAATTAAAAACGACTTCAATAGCGAGGAAAAAGAGTTTACTGACATTGCCCCCTTTTAAATCATTTCTCACTTAACATCAACATGTATGAGAAGAAGTATGAAAGGAATATGTGTGTGAAAAAGAGTATGTGTATGGGTTTACATGTATGTGTGCACATGGGTGGAAAAAATGATTGCCTGCGTGAAAAAGAGAAAGAGTATGAGACAGAGTGAATGCGGGTGAGACAGAGAGAAGGAGTGAATAAGAGTGAGACAGAGAGACAGACACAAGCAAGAGACATAGACATTAAAAAACAGACACATCGCCTGTGCCGGAATACTCCCCCCCCCCCTCCCCAATTTCATTTCATACACTCACAGATGCAGTCAAAATGAGACTCCCAAGACAGAGGCATATTGTGTAACGTCCTTTCCCATTTAACCCTCAAAGGTCAATGATCAGCTTGTTCATTAACTCTTTTTATCAGGGCGGCGAGTATTCTCATAATGACTATTGGTCCGGGCTACGAGTATTCTCGTAATTAGGATTCTAAACGGTCTGACGCCTAACATTACTTACTTTGCTGGTATTTTTAAAAGTACTAAACTGTGGCTTTGCATAAATCTTCATATAAAGAGTTCCGTTTGTTTCGCATCTGCCGTTGACTACTTTGAGTGCTGATTGGACATAAACAACCTATTTATAGTGTCGTGCGAGCTGTTTCAGTGAGGCAACCCTAGGACGGGGAGAATGTCTGTGGGGGCAATGATAGGATAAAAAGAGTTAAAAGTTAAAAAAGACAATCTAGATCTAATTCTCTGTTAACATTATTCAGCTCATCTCAAGCATGTAACTTAATCTAGATCTCATATGGTGGTGAAAAACTTTTCAAAAACCAAGGGAAGGATTCCTCACTGAGCCACTAATAATGAATTAATGTGGATTCTCAACATGTCATTATGTTTTGTTGTGCATTGTCCTCCTTCCACATTTAATTATGTTTCTGCTGGTTGGGTTTCATACAACGTACAATAAATATAATTGTGACGCAAACTCCCCATATTTGTTGGTGGTATCAAATTAATTGATTTTTTTCAATTCTGTATTTAAAGGATACAGAGCCAGGTTCCCCTTCACTCTCTTCACTGTCCTGTTAAAAATAGAAAACAATCAATTGATACAAAAGTGTTGGCAAAAGTTTTTGAAAGTAAAAATAGTATGAAATATGACAGAATTAAAAAAGATTATTTTAAAATATGTTATCCTTTTAAGATTTTTTGGCTTATTGGGCCACAGTTTCTTCTTGTTTTCATAGCATGTTGTGGACCCTGACAAATTAAATCGATCACTTTTTTAATAGGATGCTAGTCTATTGCACAATTCTTTCCCAGCCAAAGCTGTAATCATCTTCACCTTGTTTGAGTGAAGCAACAGGAGTAAAGTGCCTTACATTTAAGGAAAAACCCTATATGTTGTGTAACAGTACATATAT